>JAVJIF010008346.1:0-159891 GCA_038442645.1 Agave tequilana | reverse complement strand
TGGGGGGGTACGGTGGCGGCCGACCACCGGCCGCGTGGCCGCCGACGTCGCTTGGCCGGGGTGGCCTGGCCGCGAGCGTGGGTCAAACCCACCCCTGGCCTGGAACAGTGAGAGGGGGAGTGAGGGTACAGTGGGAAAGAGAGAGAGTGAGGGGAGGGAAGAAAGAGAGAGAGAGGAGTAATTGAGAGAGAGAAAGAGAGAGAGGGAGATTTTTAAGGGAAAGAGAGAGAGAAGAGGTGGTAGGTTAAGGTGGTGGGAGGAAGCGTCCAGAGAAAGGAAGAAGGGGAAAGAAAAAGAAAAAGAAAAGAAAAAGGAAAAGGTTTTAATGAATTAAATTAATATTATTTAATTTAGTCCAGAAGTCGACTAGTCCCGAACTGTTACCAAAAATTACAGAAAATAGAGAATATTATTTGAGACATAAAATAAAAACAGTTTGAAGAAATTCAATCTGGTTTGCAAATTAAAAATCCTGAAAAGTATCGCTGATATTGGACGACACCAGTTTGGCCCGATTTTTGATAAATTCAGAAAAATTTCCAAAAATATGCTAATGTAGAAAAGACGATTTTACTATACAAGGTGCAAGCGGATTCGTAAAATTCTACTCCGTTTGTGAAAGAAAAATCGTAAAGCCGATTATCGGTATCGGTCGACACCGACTACGGAGATCTTCTAAAATAATCCAGAAAAATTCTAGAAAATCCTGAAAAATCTAAAATATTGAAAAATAATATCAAAAACTAAAATTGACTCAATCTGACTTCCAGGAAGGTTAAATCAACTTTGTACGCCGTATCGAGTACTGATACGGTGATACGTACATCAGGATCAGGGGGTTACAATAAACTAAAAATAAGGCTGCACAACTTACTCTAACTCTGGATCTGCTCAAACTAAAGACCCTGGGGGTATTTATAGGCACCAGGGAAAGGGGGCCACGTGAACGGTACGTGGCCCAAAATGCAGGCGCGTGCGCGCCCGCGGCCGGGTTTCCGCGGCCCTGCCAGGGCGGCGTGCACCTGGCTTCGGGCAGCGTGTCGCCCAGTCTGTCTTCTGATGTTTTGATCTTCTGGATTTGCGATTTGATACCCTGGGCTGATAAAATATTCATCCTAAAGTCAATGGCTACTTGGTAGGCTTTTAATCACCAATTAAATGGTGATTTAGGTCTTCTTCTTAATTTGCAAACCATTTACCTAGGATCAAGCAAGTAAGGTTTTATTAGCAAAATTTTACATGAAATAAATATGAGAATGTGATGAAAATTATGCAAAATTAGAAACTAATCAATGATCTTGTATTTATATAATTTCAGATTTTCTATCAAGATCTTAGTAGGTGTTTAACTTCAACAAAGGTATTTTGGAGCTAATGCAAGTAGATTCAAGAGCTACCGCGCCAAGATCACATCTAACACTCAGATGGAGTCAAGCTCTTTGGATCATGTTTGGATCGAGTCGGCTTGGAGAAGGAGTTCTACAAGAAGACTTCAATTTATTTAGTTTTAATTTGTGTTTAGATCTTGTGTAAGATATACTAGTGTTGATATGCTCAAATTTACATACACACACAAGTTCAAAATGATTAGTTTTTAGTTTAACCGGTTTTGGATTTCAAGTAAACATATATATGATTTTCATAAATAGAAAGAATCAAAACAAGTTTACATAGTTTAATGTATAATGGATTTCATCTATATACATCTATGCTTCATATATATTTAAAGAAACTTATTTTGATGTTTCTATTTCATGCGTTTAGAGTTTTGTAATTAACAAAACTTATTTTGGATTTAATGTCAAAAACATAGATATATCTTTTATATGTGTATTGGATTCTATCCATACACTCTATGCTGCAAAAAGAGTTTAAAATATCTTGTTTTTGTATTTATATAAGTTTGAGAAAAATCGAATTTCCGTTTTAAAGTTTGTATTTTGAAAAATATAGATTTTTTGTTAAAGCTCAATTTTAATTTCACAAAAATAGTTCAAATAGTTAATAATATGTGTTGATTTTTTTTATGCGTATTTGTTCTTCAAATACTTATAAGAACTTATTTTTGTGAAATTTATGTGATTGTATGGGACTTTATAGGTGTTAAAATGACCAAGTTTCAAACCCTTTAATCCCTAGCCTGAGCCTGTTGGCGGTCGACCGGCCGGTCGACCGAACCAGAACTCGGTCGCCCGGTCGGTCGATCGATGTGCATAAAGACATAAACAAGGCCTTACCTATAAGGCACTGCTCGACCGGTCACCGACTCTAACTACCCAACTCTCGGGTAGTGCCAGTCGACCGAGCGATCGACCGAAGTGGCTGAGTGCCTTTAGGCTCAGTCGAACCGCGCGGTCAAACGGTAGGCGAGTTTGCCGGGGCTGTTGATAAGGAAAGGAAATAAGTGGATTAGAATTCGCACAGATATTCAACAAAAGAGAGAAGGTTTAGAGTCAACCTTAGGTGCTTAATCACTCCAAAGTGTATTCACAATGTGTAATGTACTCCTTTCCAAATCACCGTAGTAGCATAAGCTATACGGGTCGAATCCACAAGGAGAGCTCACGATGGAAGCTTTACGGTTTGATGTTGAAGAAAGACAAACGAAAGTTCTTCTTTGTTTCAAAAGAATGAAAAAGACATGGAAAAATAGGTGAAAGATTTGGTTGTGATTTTGTACATGAAAATAAAAATGATGAAAAGAGAATGAAAATAATTTGAAAACAAGAATTGCTTTTAGGAAGAAAACTAAAGTAGAGAAAACTTGCAAAAGACTTGTAGAATGAAAAAGCCATGACTAGCTAACCTTACTAACTTACTAACTTGCTAATCTCCGTTAGGGTGAAGCATGCCTCATGTTGATTCATCGGCAAGTGTTTGTCTTGCTTGTTGGTCAAGTTACTTTCCCCTTTGATGGATGGGTGATCATCTTGGACTTGTCTTGTAGCCTCATTGATTTCATCGGCTCTCAAGATAGAATTTCATGGTGGAATCGGGGAGTGTCACTCAAGGGATGCTAAGGAAGAAGATACAAAATTCATTAGAAATTCAAGGCCATACAACAAGTTAGCATTGAAGTAAGAAAGTTGTACAACAAATAGCATATGTTTGGTGTTCCATCTCCATGTTCCATCAAGGCACTTGTTCTAAGACAAGGCTCTAAATGAGGCACACATGAATCATATAGAGAATTACAACAAGAGATTGCCAAGAATGAAAGTAACCCATCGGGGATGAAAAAGACTCAACATTTGCAAGATTAAGAATTAGCATTCACCCAAGAGTTAGAAGTTAGCAAGATTAGTTGTTAGCTAGTCATGTTAGAAGAAGTTAGCTATCCATTACAATAAAGAGAAAACAACAAGACATCATGCTATGAAAGTAAAGCTTGAATGAAATAAAGCAAGTAATGAAAAGCGCTAGAAATTGCAAAAGAAGAGAAAGTAGATTGGATTAATCCTTGCTTTGCTTCAAGTTGTCACCCCTTGATTACAAGCTTTCACTCTCTCACTATCTCTCTCTTGCAGAATTTCTAGGAGGAAGAAGAAGACTAAGAGCACTAAAACCTAGAGAAAAACTAAAAATTACAAGCTCTTTCCTCTCTTCTACCCTCTCCTTTTTGCACTGGCCCTGATGGTCTATTTATAGGCCTCAGGAGAAGAAGGCTCCAGAATCAGACAGCTGGGGATCAATCGCTGGCTCAACGGCCAGATAACTGCCGCGGATCCGCGGCCAGAGCCGCATTTCCGCGGCAGAATCTAGGCCGTTATGCCAGCGATTTCTGTCGCTGGTTTGTTACAGTTTGTTATCCACGTTGGCGCTTCTAGAAGGCTGACTGGGCGCATGGATGAATCCAGAAACTGGGCTATTCTTTTGGGCTTCTCTTTAGGCCTTTAATTAATCCTTTTATTCTTGATATTTACATGGATTTGTGGGCCTCTTCTCCATTAAAATATGGACCTGCAAAAATAGAGAGAAAAAGAGTAAAAACAGATTTTTATTAATATTATGCATGGTATAGAGGTGGAAGATGATGCAAAAATGAACTACAATCACACCCCCATACCTAGCTTTTGCTCGTCCCTGAGCAAAAAAGAAAGAAAAGGAAAAATCCTAACTAGATTATTACACCACTTTCGTAGGTGACACGATTGCGCTGAGCACGTGCAACAAGCCGTTAAACCTCTAGGTTACCCTAGAGGAGGAGTGTTGTCTCCTGAGGATTTTCAGCGGATTGCACCCACAAAATCCATAAAGAAAATAAAAGTGTTAGTGAAAATTTTGATCCATGTTTTAAAGATTCTTACTTGAGTTATAGGTTTCAGGTTACCCTAAACTTGTCATTCCTCTTATAAGCGTCTATTTAGAGTTTTGTTTTCAACTTAGGTTAAGTTTTTAAGGAAGAAATCAAAAATCGGATTTTGCATCAATCCTAGCATATATACATCTATAAATATGAAGGATCTTTCTTAGACTAAGTTTATTTATTTACTAATATATATAACAATATTTTTTTTCTTTTTTATATACAGTATTTATTTATTTACATTTCCTTAGATTCCTTAGGCTTTCTAATTTACCCTTGTAACGAGCCTCTTACCGATGACTCCCAAACCAGTCGGTCTTAGGGCACCAGATGAGAAAACATCCCTCGGGTTCGATGACTCAAGTAAACTAGGCCATGAATACTAAGGACTTAACCACCTTTAGGCGTGACTTGCCATGCTTCTTGAAGCACGACTAACCAGCTTAATTAGTGGCTAAGTATTTATTTAGTTATTTATATACATATATTTTTCTTTTTTTTATTATTATTTTTTATTATTATATATATGTAAATAAAGTCACAAAGTCTTTGATTAATCCCTCAATATGTTTAATGTATATATCCTAAAGAAAGAATTAAAATCTAGTTATCTTTCTGATCCTTTTTTACTTAACCTAAAAATTCAACAAAACTCCTCTTTTTAACTTATAATTAGAAATCATAGTTAAGAGCTTCCTTAATCCCTAAAGTCAAGCTTGATTCTTTAAACATGGATCAAGAATTTTCCTTTTTTTTATTTTTTTATATATTTTTATTTTTCTAAAAGAAAAAGTAAAATCTAAAAGAAATAAAAAATCTACAAAGAAAGGTAAAATCTAAAAAATAAAAAACCTAAAAAGAAAATGAAATCGTAGAAATAAAAATAAAAGGCCTAAAAAGAAAATAAAAATCCTAGGTTAGAATCTACCCCCCCATACCTATCTCACGCATTGTCCTCAATGTATGCAAGATAAAAAGATGCATGAAATAGGTAAAAGGTATGAAATCACTCCCTCCGCCGTTTTGGACCCGCGGTGGTGCTACGTCCAGCCGACTGTGTCGTCTGAGCCCCGCCTCAATGCGGTCCAACCTCGAGGATTGCTCCTCCACCTTCTTTCTAAGCCTGACCTACCCCCTAAAAATTTTCTTCATGCCCTTCCAGATGGTGGACATGAAGGCTCGTGTATCTGTTGGGGGATCCTGACGCTAAAACTCAGGCTCATCTTCCTCCTGAAGACTCTCCTCAGAGGAGGACTCCACCGGCACATCTTCGGGCTGGACACTAGGAGTCCAAACCGCGTGCAAACAGCTATTATAGGAGCTGGTGGGTCGCTCAGGTGTCACAAACACTCGGTCAAAGGAATCAAATACGGAGTCCGGTAGGAAAGTCCTACACAGACGCGTAATCAGAATAGGATGGGAGTGTTTGGCACCCCGAGTGCGGGAGGAGTTGGCAATGATCGCGTGGAAGATGATCTTATTTAAGCAGACCGTGTGTTGCCTGGTCATTAAATCGTGAATTATTTGCAACACTGGGCAGTTGAAGGAAGTTGTGTGGTCCAGTCCTAAAATGTTACGTTGGATCCAGCGTCCAACGCAGTGTACGTTCCTAAAGGTAGTGCTGGCCTTAAGCCCACGGTCCTGCTCAGTGCAGCGAGCCCCCATGAGTGTCATATAATCGATCAGTGGGAGGGGATCGCTGTGCTGTGGGTGAATGGGGACATGTGTGTGTTCCTCAAGAAGAGGAAGAGTGATGAACAAGTCGCCCAAGGGCATGTGTACGGTGAATTGGTATGTGTGTGTGTCAACAGATGCATGGTCAATATTAGTATAGAACATTGTCACCAATTCGGGACAATAAAAGGCATCGTTCTCAGAGTTATCGTACACTAACGTATACCAATCTCAAGCCCTAATTCGATCTAGGAACATGTGGCCATACCCATTCGGATCACATAATATTTTCCCAAAGTCTTTCTCAGCAAATATCAAAGGTGCCATGCTAATAATCTAGGATCAAAGCAATAAAATTGGAGAGATCAAGATTCAAACCGCCCCCGGAATTCGTGGGGGGAAAACAAATCTTGATCTTGCAGAGGGCACAGGAGATGGATTCGGGAAGATGTGGCACCAGATCGGCTACCAGGGAACAAAATCGATCGGTGAAGACTTTGGCGGCGCTCCAGAAACGTCAGTACAGCTGCGGATCTGCGGCTCTGGTCGCGGAGTCGCGGCTTTCTTGGAGAAGCAGAGGATCGGGAAAATTTGGTGAGGCGGCGCTTTGAGAGGGGTTTCAGATCTGAGGTTGATTTTGCGTTTGAGGGAGTAGAAGTGGGTTAAAGAGGATATTTATAGGATGGAAAAGATTGGGAGTTCCACTTTTATCCCTAGGTAAAAAGATATTTACAAACCTAGGGACTTGAAATTTTGAAAGAAGGAGTTTGACCCTAGGGAAAAAGAGTTATGGAGAAACCTAGGGTTTTAAGGGATTTGATTTTTGAAAGTTGTAGAACTCTTTTAAAGGAATTTGCACAAAAGTCCCTCATTTTCTTCTTTTTTTTATATATTTATTTACAAAAAGTGTACAAAAACTATTTACAAGGAATATGTACAAGTGTGTCCATTGCCTAAGCTTTTCTTTGGTCGTTTCCCTCTAGCCCGTTTCCCATCGTTCCAGTGTGTTTGTTTGCGCGGGCTCAGTTGGGAAACGAGTGCAATTATTTTCTAAGCCTTAGGCATTTCCAGTCTCAATGGCTTATTGTTATTCATCCTTATTTCACCACAAGGTTCACTGAAAATTTCTTCATCACCACTTTTTTCACTCTGAATTTCTTTACTCCCAGTGTTAAGAAATTCCAGCTCATCTCCATACAACTCCTCAAAACTGAGGTCAACATCATCCTTCAGAGATGTACAACTAGTTAACCAACCCCTAGTTGGCTCATCCAGACACATGATTTCGTCAGCGAAGAGGTCTTCAAAAGTTATATCAATCGAAGGTTCTTGAATTGTATCCTCATAGGATACATTCACGGTTGGCTCACTGAAAGTGAAAATATCCAAATCAACTTTCCCCTTTTGAAAGGGTACTCGGATAACAGGATTTTCCACTTCAAGAGAATCACAAACTTGTGACTCAAATTTACTTTTCCTCACAATTGTTTCTGACAAAGTTAACCTCGAATGTTTGATCTTTAATCCTATGAGGTTGCATGCTGAAGACATTCAATTCTCTCGTCATATCCCCAAAAGTTATCCTCATTGACCCATTCCTGCAATTTATGATGGCATTTGCTGTGGGCAGGAATGGTCGTCCCAAGATGACAAGAGTTTAAGCCCTAGGATTGGTATTAGACACAGGTTGTGCCTCAAGAACTACAAAATCCACAGGGTAAATGAACTCCCCAACTCTGACAAGGACATCGTGAATTTCCCCCTTGGGTCTCTTGACAGAGCGATCAGCCAGTTGTATCGTCATTTGGGTCGGGCGGAGATCACCTAACCCTAATTGTTGGTACACAGAAAATGCAGGAGATTGATACTGGCCCCCAAATCAAGTAGTGCCCTATTGATGGTAGTCTGTCATATGACACAAGATATGGTCGGGCTCCCTGGGTCCTCGTATTTGAAAGGAATGGGCCCAGTGAACAACTCACTGATGTGTGATGCCAGGAAGACTTTCTTAGGGACTTGTGTTTTCCTCTTCTTGGTGCACATTTCCTTTAAGAATTTTGCATATGATGGCACTTGTTGTATGGCATCAAGAAGAGGGACATTGATTTGGACCTTGTTAAACATTTCTCGTATCTTCTCCATATGAGCATTCAACTTGTGATTTGTAAGCCTATTTGGAAATGGTGCCCTAGGCTTATAAGGTTGCTCATCGATTTTTTCTTTTCCCTTGGCTTTTGATGGCTCAGTACTAGAAGATGGATTGTCAGAAGTTGGTTGTACTGGAACTGGAGGGGTTGACTTTGGTACTGGATGGGATGGTTGAGTAGAAACCCTATTATCTACCTGTTTTTCAGATCTCAGGATATGAATAGCGTTGCAATGACTGGGGCCCATGTCTTCCACTTCATGCAAAGGGAAGTGATTTTTGGGATTGGGCATTGGCTGACTTGGAAACATTCCTTTTTGTCTCTAATTGAAAGAATTATTCAGTTGCCCAATTTGGACCTGTACTTTGTTCATATCCTGTTGATGGTTCTTCATTAGGGTTTCTATCATCTTTTTCAATTTTGATAGTTTGTCATCTGAATCATTCTGGGGTGGATGTTGGTGATATGGAGACTGAAAGTGTGTTTGATAGTGTGGTAGGCTCTGATAGGATTGTGATTGTGGTGGACTTTGATATGGATGAAAATTCGGTGAATTACGATTGAGACTGTGTTGGTGAGACTGAGCATTATATGGATGTGGAAATGGTGGCCTATGTTGCTTAGGACCAGACTGACTCCACGAAAGATTTGGATGGTTTCGCCATCCCGGGTTGTATGTGCTGGAGTGTGGATTGTAATTGGGTCTGGTGAAAGTGGCATTTGTATTCTCCTGATATGATTGAGACTGGTATATAGGACACTCCTCGAAGACATGGTTGAGGTCATGACAATAGGTACAACCCGGTTTGACAACAGGTGATGGGTTGACCTGATTAACAACAGAATGTTCCCTTGACTTAAGCAGTTCTATCCTCTTCATTAATTGTGTGATCTTAGCCTCAGCAGCTATGGAGGATTCTATGGAATGCATACCGGTTCTGAAAGTGGTGGGAGTGGGTTTATCAGGGCATGACTCCCACTGAATGGTTTTCTCAGCTAAAGCTTCAAAGAGATCCCACCCCTGATTCTCATCTTTCTTCAAAAATTCCCCTTGGCACATGGATTCAAGGAGTGTTTTCGTTTGGTAATCTAGTCCGTCATAGATAATTTAGCATTGCCGCCATTTCTCTATGTCGTGATGAGGACATAAGGCTAGGAGCTCTTTGAAACGCTCAAAATATTTCCAGAAGGGTTCGTTTGATTCCTGCTTGAATTGCATGATGTTTTTTCGCATGAGGGCTGTCTTGTGAATGGGGTAAAATTTCTTAAGAAAGACCTTTACAAAATCATCCCATGAAGATATCGAACTGGCGGGAAGATTGTAAAGCCATTTCTTAGCTAAGTCTTTTAGTGCAAAAGGTATGAACCTTAACCTAACAGCATCCTCAGTCAATTGGGAAATTCTCATCATTACGCATACTTCTTCAAACTCTCGAATGAAGAAGTACGCGTCCTCAGACTCTAAACCATGAAATCGTGGAAGTGTATTGATGAATTATGGTTTCAGCTCAAAATGATTTCCATTGGTAACAGGGAGAAGAATGCATGATGGAAGGAAGGTGCGAATCGGATAGAATCTGTCTTGAAGCGAAACGTTGTTTTCCATTATGTGAAGTGGTGGTGTTGGTGCAAGTGTAGAAATTCTAACAAGTCTTGCAGAATCTGGATCCCAGTACCACTCTTGCATATAAAGTCACAAACAACGTTCACCGATCACACCAGCGAAAAGAAAAAATAACAAACAATAAAAGAAAAATCAATCCCAAGCTATCTAGGATTCCTGGACCTAGACGACTCCTAACTGTTCGATGAACCAAAGAAGGTTGTTGCTTGAATCAGACCACAACTAATCAGCCAGGTAGGGGCAAAATATGGTGGGAGGTATCCGTGCGTAAGCAACGGGCCTTAATTACGCCAAACCACGGTATCTTCGAGGCTTAACCTCTTAATCCCCAGCCTTAGACACTGATTTCATCGGAGTATGAATCAAAATCAACTTCCAACTTCAGCCGATCTCCTACTGAGTCCGGATGTCCCTAGGGCCAACGTCTATCAGATTTTATTAAAAAGGCTTGGGATTGTGAGTGCTGGGATGGTGGTTTTTGGGCTAAGGAAAGGGTGATGAAATCCCCACCTTATCTTATTTATTGGGTAATGCCCTTAAAATCGATTTTGTGCAAGTGTACGATATAAGCAAACAAGGTTCACTCAAAGCGATATAAATCAACCAAGAAGTGAGTCCTAATCAAAATGCAATGCGCACGTACCTTGATCCAGCACTCTTCAACAGTAAAGTAAATGAATTGAAAAGACACGTGCCTAGAAATGCAAACGTCTAATCAATTTTTAACTTTGCAACCAATATTTTACTGTTGATTATTAGCAGGAATATGGTGAAGCATACAAGAATTTAGTACTGCAGCAGCTGTATTTTTGCAGAGCAAGCAACCCTGTAGAAAACTGTTAGTAGTTCACTCCTCTTTGCCGCGGTTCCGCGGCTTTGGCCGTGAAATCGCGGCAAATCAGAGGGCAACTGGTCTCTTCTTTCTAGAGCAGAGGCCCAGGGCCACTAATATGTCACTACAATGCTAGTTTTCCTGTTTCTTCACTTGTAACCTGCAACAGAGAAGAAAATTCGTTTAGTTCTTCAATTGAATCAAACCGTTGCTCTCCCCGGCAACGGCGCCAAAATTTTGATAAGGAAAGGAAATAAGTGGAGTAGAATTCGCACAGATATTCAATAAAAGAGAGAAGGTTTAGAGTCAACCTTAGGTGCTTAATCACTCCAAAGTGTATTCACAATGTGTAATGTACTCCTTTCCAAATCACCGTAGTAGCATAAGCTATACAGGTCGAATCCACAAGGAGAGCTCACGATGGAAGCTTTACGGTTTGATGTTGAAGAAAGACAAACGAAAGTTCTTCTTTGTTTCAAAAGAATGAAAAAGACATGGAAAAATAGGTGAAAGATTTGGTTGTGATTTTGTACATGAAAGTAAAAACGATGAAAAGAGAATGAAAAGAATTTGAAAATAAGAATTGCTTTTAGGAAGAAAACTAAAGTAGAGAAAACTTGCAAAAGACTTTTAGAATGGAAAAAGCCATGACTAGCTAACCTTACTAACTTACTAACTTGCTAATCTCCCTTAGGGTGAAGCATGCCTCATGTTGATTCATCGGCAAGTGTTTGTCTTGCTTGTTGGTCAAGTTACATTCCCCTTTGATGGATGGGTGATCATCTTGGACTTGTCTTGTAGCCTCATTGATTTCATCGGCTCTCAAGATAGAATTTCATGGTGGAATCAAGGAGTGTCACTCAAGGGATGCTAAGGAAGAAGATACAAAATTCATTAGACATTCAAGGCCATACAACAAGTTAGCATTGAAGTAAGAAAGTTGTCCAACAAATAGCATATGTTTGGTGTTCCATCTCCATGTTCCATCAAGGCACTTGTTCTAAGACAAGGCTCTAAATGAGGCACACATGAATCATATGGAGAATTACAATAAGAGATTGCCAAGAATGAAAGTAACCCATCGGGGATGAAAAAGACTCAACATTTACAAGATTAAGAATTAGCATTCACCCAAGAGTTAGAAGTTAGCAAGATTAGTTGTTAGCTAGTCATGTTAGAAGAAGTTAGCTATCCATTACAATAAAGAGAAAACAACAAGACATCATGCTATGAAAGTAAAGCTTGAATGAAATAAAGCAAGTAATGAAAAGCGCTAGAAATTGCAAAAGAAGAGAAAGTAGATTGGATTAATCCTTGCTTTGCTTCAAGTTGTCACCCCTTGATTACAAGCTTTCACTCTCTCACTATCTCTCTCTTGCAGAATTTCTAGGAGGAAGAAGAAGACTAAGAGCACTAAAACCTAGAGAAAAATTAAAAATTACAAGCTCTTTCCTCTCTTCTCCCCTCTCCTTTTTGCACTGGCCCTGATGGTCTATTTATAGGCCTCAGGAGAAGAAGGCTCCAGAATCAGACAGCTGGGGATCAATCGCTGGCTCAACGGCCAGATAACTGCCGTGGATCTGCGGCCAGAGCCGCGTTTTCGCGGCAGAATCTAGGCCGTTATGCCAGCGATTTCTGTCGCTGGTTTGTTACAGGTTGTTATCCACGTTGGCGCTTCTAGAAGGCTGACTGGGCGCATGGATGAATCCAGAAACTGGGCTATTCTTTTGTGCTTCTCTTTAGGCTTTTAATTAATCCTTTTATTCTTAATATTTACATGGATTTGTGGGCCTCTTCTCCATTAAAATATGGACCTGCAAAAATAGAGAAAGAGTAAAAAACAGATTTTTATTAATATTATGCATGGTATAGAGGTGGAAGATGATGAAAAAATGAATTACAATCAGCTGTCGACTGGATGGTCGACCGGCAGCTGAACGTTCAGAAATATGACCATTGGACGATCGACCGGTCAGTCGACCGACAGGTCAAAATTGTCCCTTTCTGGACCCCAACAACTATATTCTTGAGAGCCTATAAATAGAGGTTCTCTTGAGCTATTTTAACTAAGATTTTTAAGAGCTATTTTTCTCATCCTTTCAAGTGTTTTGCAGTAGGTTTAAAAGAAGTTTTTGAGCCTAAAATCTTTATTTTTTATTTGTTTTCAAAGTGTTGAAAAAATCAAAGAAAAGGAGATCTTTGAGAAATTGATTTTGATGTTTATTTACATATCTATCTTGTATTTTTCCTAAGTATTTTTCTTTGTTATTCTCTTTTTCAAATACTTTGTTTTCTCACACTTGAGCTATCATATCTAATTTTAGCTATAGGATCTTATTTTTGTAAGAAAAAACTATTTTTGGTCTATTGTGATCATCAAGTGTTATTTTTGATCAATTGATCACCAAGATTATAATCTTTTCTTTGCTTTGGCTTTGTGCATATCCCTCTTGTGTAGAGGTAATTGTGTTTGAGAGTGGAGTAGTGTGCTCCAAGTGTAAAGTTGTATTTCCTCAGTGGAGGTCCCTTTGTGAAAGGTCCTGTGTAGACATAGTGAAAACCCTTCTGTGTGAAGGCGGAGACGTAGAGCAGTAGCTCGAACCTGGAAACATATCTTATTGTTTACGTTTGATTCTCTATCTCTCAACTCTATCTCTCTTATATCTTGCATTGATTTATATTGCACATATTCATATGCTAGATATAATTTGTGTATGCCCACACTTGTGTTGAACCAAAAGATCTTCATATAACACCTTAACTCTTAATTTAGAGGAATCTCGAGTAGTAGTTTTAGAATCCTTCTCGGGAATTCGGGCTCATTCTTGGTTACACATAGTGTGTTGCAATAAAGTTTTTAAATTTCGCATCATTTGTCCTAATTTAAATTGCACACTTATTCACCCCCTCTAGGTATATTTCACTATGTGCTTATGACTTCCACAGGTCACACTTCTACTGATAAAGATTACATATTAGAGTCTGATAGTATGATTCATGTATATTCCCAAAAGGAGTTGTTAAACTTCTTGGTTGTAAAGGAGAAAAGCTGCCAAATGCTGGATGTTGGCCCAGAGGCCTTCCACTCTAGTTTTGATGATGATTAGCTCATGTAGTTATGTTTACTAATATTCTTGTATTTTTAGTCTCAGATCATTAATCAAGATATTAGTTGGTGATTAGCTTCAACAAAGGAGTTTTTGGAGCTTTTCATATTGATTTCAGTGCCCGAGCTTCAAGATCACTCATTTGCACTCGGTGGATCAAGTTTTGGGACCAAGCCGACTTGAAGGTGAAGATCATCAAGAAGACTTAGGTATCCTAGTGTTTAGTGTGTTTTAGATCCATGTGTAAAGATAAAAATAGTTGATATGCTCAAGTGCACAACACACACGTTTTATAGATTTTGGTTTTCATGAATAGTTTAGATCAAAACAAGTTCAAATGATTTTTATGTATATTAGATGTGTTCGATATACATACATGCTTCATATCTTAAACAAACTTATTTTGATATGCCTATTCATGAGTTTTAGGAAAAAATCAGATTTCCTATTAAAAAATCAAAGTTTGATAAAATATAAGTTTTGGTTTTTGATAAAAATGATAAGACACAAAAATAGTTCAAATTGCTTGATATTTGAGTTGAAATTTTTATCACATGTTTATATATCAATGCAAAATGAGAAAACTATTTTTGGGGATTTTTAGAAGTTTTTATAAGATTTTAAGAAATATTTTTAACCCCAGTTTCTGACCCAGAACAGTGGCTGACAGGCCAGGTCGGCCGACCGAACCAAGGGCCGGTCGACCCGGCGGTCGACCGACGTACACAGCCTTGTGCACGTCTGGCAGACACATGGGCCGGTCGACCGGGCGGTCGACCGGACGAGAGAGCTCTGCTCTCTGTATCTGGGCGGTCGACCGTGCTGTCGACCGTTTGCTCCAACGATCATATTTTTGACCGTTGGCGGTCGATCGCCGGTCGACCGTAAGCCTGTCAGGCTGCCAGATCAGCCTAACGGCTAGTTTTCTGTTTGGCCTATAAATACCCCATTTCTTGGGAGTTTTAACTAAGATTTTCTGAGCTAATTTTTCCCTACTCTCTGGTTTTAAAAACAAGTTTTAAAAAGTGTTTAAAGAGCTAAAAGATCAATCTTGTTTGTTTTTAAGTATTTTGTTTATTTTCAAAGAAAATAGGTTTTTGGGAATTGGTTTCTTGTTCTTCATTTCTATATCAATTTGGTATTTTCCCAAGAGATTTTCTTTGATCAAAACACTTGCTTTTCCACACTTGAGCTTATCTTCTATCTTATTCTATTTAGGATCTTTGTTTGTGGAAAAAGGAAAGAGGTTTGTGGTTGAGATATACCACTTGTTGTAAACCCCCTTGATTTCTTGTATCCCTCTTGGTAAGGTTGATTTGGGTTGGTGTTTGCTCCCTCTTTGGTAGAGGTTGAGATTGTGGTTTGCTCCCTCTAGTGAGAGGTGGAGTTGGTTTGTGTATCCCTCTTCGGTAGAGGTGATTGGTTGTTGTATTGGCTACGGGCCTACCCCTCGGTTGTGCGGCGGTGTTTGAGAGAGGAGTTCGGTACTCCCTTGTTGTAAAAATCCTCCTCGGTGGAGGTTCCCTCGGTGGGAGATAGTGGATTGGAAATCCTTCTTGGTGAAGGTGGGGACGTAGAGCTAGGGGCTCGAACCTCGAAACATATCCTTGTGTTTGCGTTTGATCCATTGTCTCTCTAACTCTCTCTCTCTCTTTTATTTGTGCAAAGCATCATTCATATCATTCATATCTATTTGCTTGTGTGTGCCTTGCATTATTTCATATTGTCTATCCATTATATGCTTGGTTGTGTTTGTGTGCCACACTTATACTTAACCACAAGAGCTGCATATAGCACCTCAACCCTTATCTAGGGGAATCAAGAGGAGTTAGTCCAGAGCCCTTCACGGGGAATTCGGCTACACTTGTAGGTTGTATTAAGTGTGATTGCAAATTTATTTTAACTTTCGCATTTAGTTTCTAGATTAGCATTATCACCTATTCACCCCCTAGGTGATTTACAATTGGTATCAGAGCCTACGCTCCTGATACTTTAGTCTTAACATCCTAAGAGTGAGATCCTTATTTACTAATCTATCATTTGCATTTGATTGTTTGCACACATATAGCTTGGACCTGTGGACTTCATGACCCCACCTATGTTTGACCCTTCCAACATCATTGTTTGGAAGACTAGGATGTCCGTTTATTTACTAACCCTAGGATATAAGGTTCACCTTACCATTACCAAGGAATCCTTCCTTAGTGATAGCAAGCATATAGGGGCCAATGTACAAGGCCTTGAGGCCATTAGAAGCACGCTACCTAAAGAATATCTTATGCATGTTTCTAACCTTGATTCCGCCTTTGCAGTGTGGAACAAGTTGACAAGCACCACCACCTCCGAGCTTCAAATGCCAATCCAACAAGAAGAGGAGTCTAGTGGAGAATCTGAGTCACAATGCTTCATGATCCAAGGGAATGACTCCCTTGAGGTACAATCGGAATCTCAACTAGATAATGATGATGCTAGTTCTTCATGTAGTGATTTTGTTGATGCCCATACTTTGAATGAAGAACTATCTATTGTTTGTGAAAAACTATTTGAAAAATATAAGATTTTGAAAAAGAAAAGTCTAAGAATTGAAAAAGAAAATAAAAGTTTGCATTCTAGACTTGACAAGGTTTTGCAAGAGAAGGTTGAGGTCTATAATGAAAGGGATTCATTGAGATCTCAACTAGAGCTTGCTCTAAAAGAAAATAATTTTTTTGAAGAATAAAAATGATAGTAATAATGTTTTGAAAAATAATGATGTTTTGTCTTTAAAGTTGAAGTTGTTTTAAAAGAAAATGATTCTTTGAAAAGAGAAATTGATTTTATTACAAAAGAGTTAAAAATTTGTTTAAATAAAAATAAATCTTTGAAAAATGAAATTGATTCTCATGTTTACCATTCTAGGGTAGTTTCACCTAGATCACCCCTTGCATGCTCCACTTTATCTTCAAGTGTTAAAAATGATATAAATGTTTTGAAGAAAAGTGTTGATTGTTTGGGATCCAATTTGAGCCAATGTGTTGTGGGCCATACACGGTTGGAAACTTTGCTTCGAAAGAAACAAGTTCCATCTTTTCATGCACACCCTCCACGGCATACACATGCTCCTTACGGACAAACCCATCACATGTATGCTCATGTGTACACTTGTACACATTGTGGACGTAAGGGCCACCTTGCTAAATTTTGTTTTGATCGTATACATGATTGTAATTTAGCAAATAATTTTGTTTGGGTTAGGAGAAGGGACTAACCCCCATGGACCCAATAAGATATGGGTACAAAGACCATCCCTCTTGTTTATAATGTAGGTGTGGGCTCTCGCATAACGTGAGAGTATCGGTACCTTAGAGTGGATGCGTTCCGAGCTTCATGGAGATTATTTGGATGCATCACTTTCAAGGAAAGTTTGGTGGGAGGACCACCTTGTTTTGGAGACTAGAGAGGCACGTGGACTATTTGTGTTTAGATATGTATGTATACTTTAGTTTGTATAGGACATACATATACCTTGAAGATTAAATAAGTCTTGATAATTTTCATGTTTTTTATGTTATGGAATATTGAGCTAAATTGAATACTTTCATGATCAGGTTCTTCACATTATACTTGTACACTCACATTTATTATTTATTCATGTGTTTTTTTTCATGAGTCATATTATGCCTAATTGATTATGATTGTTGACTATTTTGTGAATCTCATATTTATGAAAAACAATTTTATTTTATTCCTTACTTGAAGGATTTCGTACTAGTTTACAAGTTTTTCCATTTAACTAGTTGCGATATTCTTCATTTTGGTAGAGTTTTCAAACACACTTTATTTTTAAAATCTATTTTTTTTGAAAACCCCTACCATCCAATTGTTGGCCCAAAGGCCTTTCACTCTAGTTTTGATGATGATTAACTCATGTAGTTATGTGTACTAATTATCTTGTGATTTTAGTTTCAGTTTATTAATCAAGATATTAGTTGGTGTTTAGCTTCAACAAGATGATTTGGAAGCTTGCACATGTTGATTCAAGAGCCCAAGCGTCAAAGATCATACATTGCACTTGCTCGGTGAATCAAGAGTTTTGGATCGAGCCGACTTGGAGATTGCGCTCTAGCTTGGAGATTGCGCTCTACTGATTGGTATTCAATTCTGCATATTTTACCCCATAATTCCCATGCATTTAGTCAATAAATACATGATTTTTACTAATCTTCTCTATATATTTGCAGGTACACACTCTAATGAAGAGAAAGCCCAATAATTACTTTAATTAGCAATAATTAAAGTGATTAAATTCAAAGCCAAGATAAAGCCCAAATCTAATCCAGAATCCAGAGAGATCCACACAACAACTCCAGATTCCAGAAGGTTCACGTGGGTAACAAACTTGTAACAACTTTGTACCAGAAAGCTGTTAGCCAACGGCCACAGCCTTGTCGCGCCTTGCCGCGCGCCAGCGGCAGTTTGGAGTCTGTTGAGATCCGAATTTTGCGCCAACAAACTAGCTTCTGGATCCTTCACCTGGGGCCTATAAATACTTCACCTGGACCTGCGAGCAAAGACTGAACAGAGAAGAGAGGAAAAATCATTAGTTGTTGTAATTTTGTTTAGTTTTTCTCTAGGTTTAGTTCTTTAGATCCCTCTTCTCTTTCCCTAGAATTCATTGTAAAAGAGAGAGATTGTGAGAGAGAGAGCTTGTGTAATCAAGGGTGACAACTTGAAGCTATGCAAGGATTGATCCATTCTCCTTCCTCTACTTGAGCTTGGTTCTAGTTTACTTGCTTTCTTTATGTGCTTTCTTTATTGCTTTCTTTAATTCCTTGCAATTTACTTCATACTTTGTTTTACTTCTCATGGCTTATAGCTAATTTTCCTACCATGTACTAGCTAACCACTAGCCTTGCCATCTTCACTAACTCATGGGTGATTGCTATATTTCATCTTGCAAGTTGGATGGTCTTCTCTTCTCCGATGGGTTAAACCACCCTTCATCTACATGAGAAAGTAATTAGATCAACACGCAAGACGAATCTATGCCGATGGAGTGACAACATGAGGCACGCCTTCACTATCACGGAGTTTAGTAAGTATTGGTAAGGTAGTAAGGTAAGCTAGTCATGGTTTGCTTCTTCTTTAAGTTTCCTTTTCTTTTCTTGTGAATACCAAATCTCACTCTTGATTTCTTTTCCAACTTTTCCACCATGAACATAACCACCTTTTCTTTAGTTTCTTTTTCATTTGATTCAATATTTTTATTAGCATAGAAGAATTCTCGTTTACATTTCTTCACTACGATTCGTAACGCTTCCATCGCTAGCTCTCCCTGAGAATCGACTCGATATAGCCTTATGCTATAGCGGAGATAGGAAAGGATACATCGATATATTTACATACACCTTTCTCGTCTAACCAAAATGGCGCCGTTGCCGGGGAGAGCAACGGATTTTCTTTAAAGTGAAGAACTAAACGAATCTTCTTCTCTGTTACAGGTTACAGGAGAAGAAAACAGGAAAATTTGCATTGCAGTATACATATAAGTGGACCTGGGCCTCTGCTCTCGAAAGCAGAGACCAGGATCCCTCAGTTTTGCCGCAGATTCGGGAATTTTGCCGCAGATCTGCGGCAATGCTGAGCTCACTACTGACCTAATTTCTGCAGGGGCTCTGATTCTGCAAAATACAGCTGCTGCAATACTTTAAGTCCTGTATTTTTCACCATATACCTGCTAAATTAATCAACAGTAAAAAATTGTTTGAAAAGTTAAAAATTGTTTAGACATTTGCATTATAGGCACGTGTCTTTCAATTCTTTACTTTTAGTGTTGAAGAGTGCTGGAGGCAAGGTACGTTTTGCATTGCATATAGACTAGGAATCATCTCTTGCTTGATTTTCATGCTTTGAGTGAATTCTAGTTATATATTTTTGTACACTTGCACAATTCATTTTTAAGGGCATAACCCGTAAATAAGATAAGGTGGGGGAGTTCATTACCCTTTTCCTTAGCCCAAAAACCACAATCTCAAGCACTCACTAACCCAACCCTAATTTAATAAAAAAATAGACGTTGGCCCTAGGGACATCTCGGACTCATTTAGGAGATTATCCTAAGGGGGAAAAGTGTTAGAATTTAACTCTTGCAAAATCAGTGTCTAGGAAAGGGGTTGAGGGCCGAAAGCCCGAAGGTTGCTGGTTACTTAATTAAGGAACGTCTCTGACGGAAAACCTCCCACCAACCTTACCCTTCCCTGGCTGATTAGCTTGTGGTTAGAGTCTACACTAAACCTCCCGTGGACAGTCTATCAGTTAGGAGTCGTCTAGGTCCTAAGTCTACACTAACTTAGGTTAGAATTTTTTTTTTTGTTTGTTTGTTTGTTTGTTTGTTTTTGTTTGTATTGTGTGATATGGCTTACAATTACAATTCTTTCCATCCTAATAATAATCCATATTTCACACCATCTCCATATTCGGATAATTCCAACCCGGTGTTTTACAATATGCACCAACCAAATACACCGGGTTGGCCTTATCCGAATCAATATGACCCATACCCCCCGTCTAATAACTATAATTTCCATAATAATTTCAAATCGTCACAGAGTCATTGGGGATTCCAGTCCCCCGAGTTTAATTATCAACCTCCTTGTCCACCATATTCACATTGTCCACAGTATTCATTTCCCGATTCCGCTTCATATACTCCTTTTTCTGAACCACCAATTGAAGAAAAATCTGAGTTACTAAGGAGTTTAGAAGCCAATCTACAGAGGGCCGAGCAACAATTTCACGAAACATTTGCCCCTCCAATTCCACAGTATTTTCAAGAGTCTTACTCACTTCCACCTTTTCCTAATGAACAACCATTTGCCATGGAAACGAGTAAAGATTTCTTGTGTGAGTCCACTTTTCCATCACCACACATTTTTGACTCAAAATTTCCACACCAATTCCAAAACAACACTTCATCTTTTCCACAAAATGATGAACCAATGAATTGTGAAAAGATGCTTGAATTCTTGGCTCAGACTCAAAATACTCGTAATCGTGACGTAGAGTTGATGATCCAAACTCTTCATTCTCATCCTAATGTCACTAACCATTCTGTCCGAGCCAAAGAGTCATGTAGTTTTGGAAATCAAGATTCAATTTCAGCACAATCACCTAAACTTGTCCAACCTTCAGATCCTATTGACATTTTGGCAAGTTTCCCTTTTACTGAAATTGAACTTGAACATGAACATGATCCTGAACTTCCACTTGATGATTCAATTCTACTTTCTGATTCAATTATGACTTCGGTGTCTTCACATAAATTCACTTCATTTCCCGAGTCATTATTGAATCCAGTACCCATCCATTGTGAAATTGAATCACCAATCTTCCTTGATGATCATGTTGAACTTGTCCAATTATACACTTCTGAAAATCCCATTGATAAATTTGCAAGTTCTCATTTTTGTGGAATTGAACTATATGAGGAATGTGATCTTGAACTCCAACTTAGTGATTCAATTCTTTTTCTTGATTCAATAATGACTCCGGTATCTTTACCTGACATCAATCTTTTCCCGGAGTCAAATTTGGATCCTGTTCCAATTCATAATGAAATTGAATTACCCATCCTTGAGGATCATCTTGAACTTGCCCAATTATACACTTCTGAAAATCCCATTGACAAATTGGCAAGTTCTTCATTTTTTGAGATTGAACTCAATGTGGAATGTGACTTTGACCTTCAAGTTTGTGATTTAGTTCAAATACCTGAATTATTATTAACTCCTATTTTGTTACCCAATTTGAGTAACATTCTAGAGTCAGTTTTGATTCCCACCCCTCCTGAACTTGAATCACCAATCTTAGATAGTCACATTCCATCATGGGGAAATGAATGTGGACCTGAGCTTTATCTCTTTGATTTGGACCCACTTCCTGAACCGATCTCGACTCCCGAGTCTTTACATAACCTAAGTATTTTTCCTGAGTCGGTATTAGTTCCATTATTTCCCAAGTCCAAATCAATCATTCCATTTTTTCATACTCTGTTCTTGGACAAGGTGATTGATAAATTTGACTCAGAAATTATTTAGAAAAAATGGAAATTAGATGGGGTCATGTATTTAATAAAGATCCTTAATGGATTTATCTTTTTAATGGGTCATATTCCTGATATTTTTGGTGGGTTCTGCAAAACCCAACATAATAATGATTGGGCCATGTTTCGTGGACCAATCAGGCCGCCACCGGAACCACCACCTTAGGAAATTTTTTTTTTTTTTTAGGGTTTACTAACTTAGAGTTTTTCGATTTTATTTCTTTCACACTCCTTTTAGAATTTAATAAAAAAAAAAGAGGGATTTTTATGCATAAAGGAGTTTCCACACTTTCCAAATTCCAATCTTTCCAAATTCTTAGGTTTCCTCATTTTTTCCAAGTCCCTAGGGTTAACCAAATTTTCCAAAGTGAGACCTTATTTTCAAATCTTTCCAAATCCTTAGGATAAATTCGTTTTTAACCTAGGGATAATTTTGGAAACCTAACTTTTCTCCCTCCTATAAATATTCCTCTACCCCACACTTCAGCCCTCACACGAGAAACTTTCTTCAGATCCCCAATCTCCTCTCAAAAGTGCAGCCTCTGCAATTTTCTTCTCCCCAGATCTCTTCACTCTGCCGCGGATCCGCCGCCCCAGCCGCGCAAACGCGGCAATCCTGACGTTTCCTGTGCACAGAAAATTTCTGCACCAGTCGATCTGAAGCACTGGTGGCCGATCTGGTGCTATATCTTCCTCCAGAGTTCCCTGCATCCACAACAGAGATCGATTTTATTCCCCCCACGTAATCCGGGGGTGGTTCGAATTCAAATATCTCTTTCTTTTTACCGCTTTGATCTTAAATCTCTGTTATGGCACCTTCATTTTTTGTTGAGAAAGATTTGGGCGGATTTTATGTGATGTGAATGGTTATGGGCATGTATTTTTAGAGAGAATTAGAGCAAGGAATTGGTATTCACTAGTGTACGACAACACTGAGACCGATGCATTTTATTGTCCCGAACTGGTGACCATGTTTTACACGCATCTTGACCAAGCATCGATTGATCCACACATGTACCAGTTCACTGTACACATGCCCACAGGAGACCTACTTGTCACGCTTCCTCTTTTTGAGGAAGTCACTACTGTCCCATCCATCACACAGCACAGCGAGCCTCTCCCTTTGATTGATTATATGACTGTTATGGGGGCTCATTGTACTGAGCAGGATCGTGGGCTCAAAGCCAGTACGATGTTTAGAAATGTTCATTGCGTTGGACGTTGGATCCAACGCAATATTTTAGGGCTTGACCACACCTCCTCTTTCAACAGACCAGTGTTGCAAATTATACATGATTTAATGACTCGTCAACACTCGGTTTGTTTGAATAAGGTCCTCTTCCATGCACTTATCGCAAACTCTTCATGCACACGAGGTGCCCAATACTCCCATCCCATATTGATTACACGATTGTGTAGGACTTTCCTACCAGCTGATGTATTTGATTCATTTGACCGAGTGTTTGTTGCACCCGAGAGACCTACCAGTGCTTATAATAGTTGTTTACACGCGGTCTGGACACCTACAGTCCAAACCGAGGATGTTCCGGTAGAGTCCTCATCTGAGGAGAGTTTTGATGCAGAAGATGAACCTGAATTTTGGAGGCAGGACCCCCCACGTGATACACATGCCTTCATGTCCTCCATCTGGAAGGGCATGAAGTAAGGCTGAGGAAGAAGATGGAGGAACAATCATCCAGGTTAGAGGAGCAATCCTCTAGGTTAGAGGACATTGAGGCGAGGTTGAGGAGGACACAGTCGGCAGGACCCAGTACCACCGAGGGTCCAAAGAGGAGGAGGGAGTGATTTTTTTACCTTACCTATTTCATGCATCATTTTATCTCGCATACATTGAGGACAATGCATGAGATAGGTATGGGGGGTATGTACTAACATAGGACTTTTTATTTTCTTTATAGGATTTTTATTTTTTAGGATTTTCATTTTTAGGTCTTCCATTTTATTTTTAGATTTTATCTTTTTTCTAGATTTTCCACTTTCTTTTTAGATTTTACCTTTTAGAAAAATTAAAAAAAATAAAAATAAAAAAAATAAAAAAAATAAAAATAAAAACTTTTTGAAATAAGAGACAAAGTTTTGATCTATTTTTAAGAAAATTAAGATGTATCTTAGAAATTAAGAAAGCCTTAATTATGACATCTTAAACCTAGTTGAAATAATAGATCTTGTTGGAAATTATAGGCTAAGTAAGAAAAATTGGTGAGATATTTTTATCTTGAATTTTTTGCCTTAGATAATATGCACTTTACACTTACACATTTCTTGGGATGGAGACAAAGACCAAAAATGCCATATATATATAAAAAAAGAAAAAAAAAAGAAAAAAAATTAATATATAAATAAAACATCACCTATTAAGCTGGAGAATTGTGCCTCAAGAAGCATGATTATTCACGCCTAACGGTGGTAAAGGAAATAAATAATCCCCCTTAGTTATGTAGCCTTTTTTACTCGAGACCTTAAACCCGAGGGATGTTTTCTCATCTGGTGCCCTAAGACCATCTGGTTTGGGAGTCATCGGTTAAAGGCTCGCTACAAGGGTAAACTAGAAAGCCTAGACTAAGGGAAGAAGAAAAAAAAAAAAAAAAAGAAAAAAAAATATATATATATATAAATAAATAAATGGCTTGATGGTTAGAGTTGAAATCCCAGAAATCTTCACGAGCACGGTGTGCATATTATCTAGGTTTTATGAAAGATAAAATATTCAATCCAATTTGAATTCTTACCTTAATTAAAAACAAGATCTTGCATGGAGACTAAGTTTAAGGAAGAATGATTATAGGTGGACTTATGACCTAGGATCACTTATATTTTTACAAAAATAGTTCGTTAACATGTCTCTTGTTCAAAATGCATTTTCAAAACACTAACATTTGTCGTCTTTCTTTATGGATTTTGTGGGTGTAATCCGCTGAAAACCCTCAGGAGACAACACTCCTCCTCTAGGGTAAACTAGAGGTTTAACGGCTTGTTGCACGTGCTCAGTGCAATCGCGTCACCTGCGAAAGTGGTGTAATAAAATTGGTAGTTTAGATTTTCTTTTTCTTTGTTTTGCTCGGGACGAGCAAAAGAATAAGTGTGGGGGTGTGATTGGTATTCAATTCTGCATATTTTACCCCATAATTCCCATGCATTTAGTCAATAAATACATGATTTTTACTAATCTTCTCTATATATTTGCAGGTACACACTCTAATGAAGAGAAAGCCCAATAATTACTTTAATTAGCAATAATTAAAGTGATTAAATTCAAAGCCAAGATAAAGCCCAAATCTAATCCAGAATCCAGAGAGATCCACACAACAACTCCAGATTCCAGAAGGTCCACGTGGCTAACAAACTTGTAACAACTTTGTACCAGAAAGCTGTTAGCCAACGGCCACAGCCTTGCCGCGCCTTTCCGCGCGCCAGCGGCAGTTTGGAGTCTGTTGAGATCCGGATTTTGCGCCAACAAACTAGCTTCTGGATCCTTCACCTGGGGCCTATAAATACTTCAACTGGACCTGCGAGCAAAGACTGAACAGAGAAGAGAGGAAAAATCATTAGTTGTTGTAATTTTGTTTAGTTTTTCTCTAGGTTTAGTTCTTTAGATCCCTCTTCTCTTCCCTAGAATTCATTGTAAAAGAGAGAGATTGTGAGAGAGAGCTTGTGTAATCAAGGGTGACAACTTGAAGCTATGCAAGGATTGATCCATTCTCCTTCCTCTACTTGAGCTTGGTTCTAGTTTACTTGCTTTCTTTATGTGCTTTCTTTATTGCTTTCTTTAATTCCTTGCAATTTACTTCATGCTTTGTTTTACTTCTCATGGCTTATAGCTAATTTTCCTACCATGTACTAGCTAACCACTAGCCTTGCCATCTTCACTAACTCATGGGTGATTGCTATATTTCATCTTACAAGTTGGATGGTCTTCTCTTCTCCGATGGGTTAAACCACCCTTCATCTACATGAGAAAGTAATTAGATCAACACGCAAGACGAATCTATGCCGATGGAGTGACAACATGAGGCACGCCTTCACTATCACGGAGTTTAGTAAGTATTGGTAAGGTAGTAAGGTAAGCTAGTCATGGTTTGCTTCTTCTTTAAGTTTCCTTTTCTTTTCTTGTGAATACCAAATCTCACTCTTGATTTCTTTTCCAACTTTTCCACCATGAACATAACCACCTTTTCTTTAGTTTCTTTTTCATTTGATTCAATAATTTTATTAGCATAGAAGAATTCTCGTTTACATTTCTTCACTACGATTCGTAACGCTTCCATCGCTAGCTCTCCCTGAGAATCGACTCGGTATAGCCTTATGCTATAGCGGAGATAGGAAAGGATACATCGATACATTTACATACACCTTTCTCGTCTAACCATCTACAAGAAGACTTAGGTATCCATAGTTTTAGTTTGGGTTTAGATCCTAATTGTAAAGATTAGAATAGTATGATAAGCTCAAGTTCACAACACACACCTTTCATGTTTTGATTTTCAGTTTTAGGTTTAACCGATCTTGGTTTTCATGAATAGATTTTTTATCAAAACAAGTTTACATGGTTTATGTATATTAGATTTGTTCTATATACATGCATGCTTCAATTGTTTAGACAAACTTTGTTTGATAACCTATTCCATGTGTTCTATGTTTTGGTATTTACAACAAAACATATTTTTGAACTTAATGACAAAAATCATGATATATATATGTTTCTTGTATATTGAATTTCTATTCATATACAATATGCTTCAAAGTGTTTAAATATCATATTTTTGTATCATGGATGAGTTTTAGACAATGTGTATTTTCTATTCAAAATCCGAGTTCTAGAAAATACAAGTTTTGGTTTTTGATAAATATGATAAGATACAAAAATAGTTTTAATTTCTTGATATTTGAGTCAAAACTTTTATCACATGTTTATATATCAATGCAAAATGTTAAAACTATTTTTGGGGATTTTTAGTAATTTATAAGAATTTATTTGACATTAATTTTTCTCAGATTTCAGACCTGACTTTTGTCTGCCAGGCTTGGCCGGTCGACTGGTACGGTCGACCGCACCAAAGAAGCCAGTCGACCATTCCGGTCGACCGACGTGCACGGATACGTGCACGCTGGCTGACTCTGTATCCGGTCGACCGAAGCGGTCGACCGACGGAGAGCTGTTGGCTCTCAGGAATTCTCGGTCGACCGAGGCGGTCGACCGGTAGCCACAACGGTTCAGAATTTGACCGCTGGGCGGTCGACCGGGCCGGTCGACCGGCAGGGTAAATCTGGCAAATATTCTGTAAACGGCTAGTTTTCTAAATTGCCTATAAATACCCCATTTGAGAGAGTTTTTCTCTAAGAATTTTTGGGCTAAAATTTTCTATCTCTCTGGTGTTTTTGCTGCAAGAAAAATAGGTTTTGGATTCAAAGTGAACAATCTTTTGTGTTTTTGATTAGGGTTTGAAAAACCAAAGAAAAGAGATTTTGGGAAAAGTTTTTGTTTGAACTTCTATATCTTGATTTCATTTGTTTCCCAAAGGTTTTTCTTTGAGTGCTGGTTTCATATCCCTTGGTTTTCTCCACACTTGAGTTAAAAACTACTATCTATATCTATAGGATATTTGTGTGGGAAAAGAGATTGTTTGTGGTTGTGTTGACCACCAAGTTGTAACCTAATCTTTACTTGCTTTGTGCTTTGGGTTGTATCCCTCAAATTGTGAGGTGATCCTTGTATTGGTTGGTGATTGGGAGTTTGTTGTATTGGTTGGGAGTTTGCCTCAAGGAGGAGGTTGTGATTGTTGGAGTTTGCCTCAAGGAGGAGGTTGTGTTTGTTGGCTTGGAGTGGTGCCTCAAGAAGGAGGTTGTACTTGTAAAGAGAGGAGTTGGGTACTCCTTGTGAGAGTTCTTGGTGAACGAGCTAGTGGATTAGAAATCCTTCGTGTGTCGAAGGCGGGGATGTAGAGCTGGGTGCTCGAACCTCGATAACATATCTCTGTGTTTGCGCTTGATCCATTGGCTCTCTCTCTACTCTCTCTTTTCTTTGTGCCTTGCATTTACTTACATTGCTCATTCATATTTGCTTGGCTTGGTTGTGTGCATCACTTGTTGATAGCACTTGAGTGTAATTTGCATTAAGTTTTTAAATTCCGCATTTAGTTCATAGATTAGCATTGTCACCTATTCACCCCCCCTCTAGGTGACTTTTCAATTGGTATCAGAGCTAGTGCTCCTGATATTTAGGTTTAACCACCTAGGAGTGATCTTGGTTTGCTAATCTTCATTTGCAATTATCATTTGCACTCATACTAGTTTGCACTCATGGCTAGCCCTCCTATGTTTGACCATTTTAGACTTGATGCTTGGAAGGTGGACATGACTAGGCATTTAAAAACTCTAGGTCATTTAGTTTATCAAGCCATCACTATAGAATCCCTCCCAAATAGTAGCAAGCATAAGAAGGCCAATGCATTAGCACTTAGATCACTTAGAGCATCTCTAAATGAATTTCTTTTACCCGTTTTTGATCACTATGATTCGGCTTTTGCAGTTTGGAGCATCTTGACGTCTCCCGAGCTTCCAAGGATAATTAACAAGATGAGGAGATCTAAAAGAGAAAAGTCCGAAGAGCAATGCCTCATGGTCCAAGGGAAGAACTCCCTTGAGGTACAATCGGATTCTCATATTGATGATAGCTCTAGTTCCTATTGCCATGGTTGTTTTGAAGTTCAAACTTTAAATATGGAACTTGCTCAAAAGCTTGAAAATTTGTTAGAAGAACATGATTTGTTGAAAGATGATAATCTTGTTTTGAAAAATGAATTAAAGGATTTATGCTCTAATTTTGAATTGGTTTTGCAAGAGAAGGAAGAGATTGCAAGTGAATGTGACTCACTTAAATCTCAACTTGAACTTGCTTTAAAGGAAAATGAATTTTTGAAAAACAAAAATGATTGTGATGATGTTGTAAAGCACAATGAGATTTTATCTTCAAAATTAGATTTTACTTTTAAAGAAAATCTTACTTTGAAAAATGATATTGATTCTATTACTAGAGAATTGGATTTGGTTTTGATTAAAAATAAATCTTTGCAAAAAGAGATTGATGTTTGCCATGCTAATGTTGCTTCATGTTCTAGCACACCTATTGCATGCTCCACTTTATCTTCGAACATTGAAAATGATATACTTGCTTTGAAGAAAAGTGTTGATAGTTTGGGCTCCACTTTGAGCCATTGTGCCATGAATCACACACGATTGGAAACCTTGGTTCGCAAGAAACAAGTTCCAACCTTGCATGCACACCCATCTAGGCATACACATGCTTTTCATGATCACCACCATCATATGTATGCTCACGTGTACACATGTACACATTGTGGTCGAAAAGGCCACCTTGCTAGATTTTGTTATGATCGCATTTATCAAGAAAATTTAGCAACTAATTATGTTTGGGTTAGAAAAGATACTAACCCCCGTAGACCCACAAAGAAATGGATACCAAGATCCACCTCTTTGACTTTTGATGTAGGTGGGAGCTCTCGCGTCACGTGAGGGTATTGGTGCCTTGAGGTGGATGCATTCTAAGCTAAAAGGAGAACCATTTGGATGCTTCACTCTCAAGGAGATTTGGTGGGAGGACCACCGTGTTTTGGAGAACTAGAGGTGCAACTTCATTAGTTTTGGTATCATCTCTAACTCCTAATTTTTATTTGCATACTTTCCATGTTCATCTTTTATAGCATGTCATGTTTTGTTGTTCATTATGCTTGTGCCTTGTTCATTAGATTAATGTTATACATGCTTAGTTCCTTGAGCACCCATGTTTCATATGGATCTATATTTAGTGTCTCACCTTATTTAAACTAACATGTATGCTTTAGATCTAATGTACATGCATATGCACAATGATCATATGATTTTGTGTTTTAACGATTCATGTGTTGATTAGTATGTTCATTGCTATACATGTATTGCAATTTGTAATCACCATTGTTTACATGATTCCATATTTTGTGTTTTCACAATTGTTTTGATATTATGTATATCTTGATTCTTATAGCATATGAATTTACATAAGGATCATTTTTAGAATAATTGTTGATTTATGGCTTGTTGTATGCTTTATGATTTGAATATATGCTTAGATGTTAGTTTTTATGAAAACTAGGAGTTATACTTGTACATAGAATGGGCCACAAATAAACCTTTATATATGTTTGTGCTTGGATGCCTATTTGTACTCATTAGATGTGCTAGTATAGTCTAGTTTTGATGATTCATGCATTCTTACATGTATTCCTCATTTTTGATATGTTTTATGATCATGTGTTTTCTATGATAAAGTGTTTTCACTTCATGTATATGTCTATTTTGTCAAATCTTAAGATATACATGTATGCCCCTTGAGTCATTTGCTTTTCATGCAAATCTATATTTTGGACTCAATTGTGTTTAGGGATATGTATGTATACTTTTGCTTTGTCTAAACATACATATACCTTGAAGTATAAATTGACTTTTAATGAAGAGTTTAGATTTTCATGTTTTTTAGGAGATTTCCTTTAGTAATGAAAATTTAGTTTTCATATGTTTATATTTTAAAGGAATTTCAATTGAGCTTGATTGTCCATTTTCATAATGATATGTTTCTCACAACACTTGTACACTCACCTTATTAGTTTTCTCATGACCTTGTTTTCATGAGTATTAGATGGGCTTTATGGATTTTGAGTGTTGATGATCATGTGATTTACATGTCCTTCATGAAATATATTTTAATTTATTGAAGAATTTCGTATTAGTTGATTCATATAACTAATTGTGATATTCTTCATGAGGTAGAGATTTTCAACAAACTATATTTCCAAATCTATTTTTGAAAACTCCTACCATCAAAGGGTGGTTGGATGGGAGATCATGTTCATGTATGCTTTATAATGAAAATCATTTTTAAACTTGCACATGATTGGGTGGTAGTGAATATGAGATATACACTTGATCTTATTGTTGTTTCAATTTGTATCATTGAATTCTTTCAATTGGTATCAAATCTTGACATCCTTTTGTATACTCATATATGTTTTATTTTATATATATGTATGCATACACTTCATATAGTATCAATTTCAATTGGTATCTATTTCTTACATACATATATAGATGATTTATTTGTGCTTCAAGATATCACAAATTTTGTTTATGCTTAGCTTGAACTTTTCAAATTGAAACAATGTTAAAGCAAATTTTCAATTGATTTACTTTTCAATTGGATTCTTATTTTAAGCATATGTTTAGTTGGTATTTCATAAAGGGGGAGAAAACTCACATTTCAATTTTTCAATTGGTATTCAGTTTACCATTGGTTTTGTTTCCCACTCCCTAACTTTATAAAAAAAAAAAATGAATGATTTAAGAATGATTATTGATTTTTAATTGGTATCAATGTGTTTTTCAATTGGTATCATGTGTTTTATTTTCAATATGTTTTAATTTCAATTGGGATCATATTTATTTTCAATGCCCCTCTTACTTTCAATTGGTAATTGGTAGGCATTTCTTAAATGTTTTTATGATCACTTTCTATTGATATCATAATGCACTTCTTTGACACATTTTTTTAATTGGTATCATTTTTGGTTTCACCCCTTGAAGTAGTTTATTGATTCTTTGATTCAGATGTATTTTGTTTTTACCCCTTTGTTGATGATTGACAAAAAGGGGGAGAAGTATTTGGAGTTGATATGCATGAGTTTTCAGTTTTATGTTCATTTCATCTCCATTGGTATTGGTATCAAGAGCATTATGAGTTTTGTTTTTATTAGTATCCATTGGTATCAAGAGCATGTTTTGGTAATTTAGTTGTTTTGTTTTAATTGGAATCAATAGCATGTTTCATATGCATATTCATTTTATGTCAAGAACCTTGTTTATATGCATCTTATTGTTTGTTTATTCCTATGCATGAGTTAAGGGGGAGCTTCTTTGAAGCTTTACTTTAAACCATGCATATATAACTCCATGAGTTTTGTCATCATCAAAAAGAGGGAGATTGTTGGCCCAAAGGCCTTTCACTCTAGTTTTGATGATGATTAACTCATGTAGTTATGTGTACTAATTATCTTGTGATTTTAGTTTCAGTTTATTAATCAAGATATTAGTTGGTGTTTAGCTTCAACAAGATGATTTGGAAGCTTGCACATGTTGATTCAAGAGCCCAAGCGTCAAAGATCATACATTGCACTTGCTCGGTGAATCAAGAGTTTTTGGATCGAGCCGACTTGGAGATTGCGCTCTAGCTTGGAGATTGCGCTCTACAAGAAGACTTAGGTATCCATAGTTTTAGTTTGGGTTTAGATCCTAATTGTAAAGATTAGAATAGTATGATAAGCTCAAGTTCACAACATACACCTTTCATGTTTTGATTTTCGGTTTTAGGTTTAACCGATCTTGGTTTTCATGAATAGATTTTTTATCAAAACAAGTTTACATGGTTTATGTATATTAGATTTGTTCTATATACATGCATGCTTCAATTGTTTAGACAAACTTTGTTTGATAACCTATTCCATGTGTTTTATGTTTTGGTATTTACAACAAAACATATTTTTGGACTTAATGACAAAAATCGTGATATATATATATATGTTTCTTGTATATTGAATTTCTATTCATATACAATATGCTTCAAAGTGTTTAAATATCATATTTTTGTATCATGGATGAGTTTTAGACAATGTGTATTTTCTATTCAAAATCCGAGTTCTAGAAAATACAAGTTTTGGTTTTTGATAAATATGATAAGATACAAAAATAGTTTTAATTGCTTGATATTTGAGTCAAAACTTTTATCACATGTTTATATATCAATGCAAAATGCTAAAACTATTTTTGGGGATTTTTAGTAATTTATAAGAATTTATTTGACATTAATTTTCCTCAGATTTCAGACCTGACTTTTGTCTGCCAGGCTTAGCCGGTCGACTGGTACGGTCGACCGCACCAAAGAAGCCAGTCGACCATTCCGGTCGACCGACGTGCACGGATACGTGCACGCTGGCTGACTCTGTATCCGGTCGACCGAAGCGGTCGACCGACGGAGAGCTGTTGGCTCTCAGGAATTCTCGGTCGACCGAGGCGGTCGACCGGTAGCCACAACGGTTCAGAATTTGACCGTTGGGCGGTCGACCGGGCCGGTCGACCGGCAGGGTAAATCTGGCAAATATTCTGTAAACGGCTAGTTTTCTAAATTGCCTATAAATACCCCATTTGAGAGAGTTTTTCTCTAAGAATTTTTGGGCTAAAATTTTCTATCTCTCTGGTGTTTTTGCTGCAAGAAAAATAGGTTTTTGGATTCAAAGTGAACAATCTTTTGTGTTTTTGATTAGTGTTTGAAAAACCAAAGAAAAGGGATTTTGGGAAAAGTTTTTGTTTGAACTTCTATATCTTGATTTCATTTGTTTCCCAAAGGTTTTTCTTTGAGTTGCTGGTTTCATATCCCTTGGTTTTCTCCACACTTGAGCTAAAAACTACTATCTATATCTATAGGATATTTGTGTGGGAAAAGAGATTGTTTGTGGTGTTGGCCCAAAGGCCCTTCACCCTAGTTTTGATGATGATCAACTCATGTAGTTATAGTTACTAATGATCTTGTGTTTAATTAGTGACAGATTCATGATCAAGATCTTAGTAGGTGCATAGCTCAACAAAGGATAAAAGAACAAGATTTGGAGCTTGCATGTGGTGATCCAAGGAGTTTTTGGATCAAGCTTGGACCAAGTCAAGAAGATGAGAAGCCTTCAAGGGAAGACTTCAAGAAGATGAAGACTTGTGTCTAGGTATAGAATTTGTACTTTTTTGTTTTAGTAAAAATGTAAAGGATAGATAGTTGGTGGATTGCTCAAGTTATATCACACACACACACTCTTGATAGAACTCTTGATTTAATGTTTTTTATAAAAGATTTTCTAGAATAGAAAAGATTTTTCATTATGACAAAATACTATTTTTAGATTTTGGTATTTCATAGTTCATATCTTTAAACCAAAATCATGATTAGAGCTTTATGTCAAAAACATAGATATTCCATATTGATTGTGTAGTGGATCATATCCATACACACCATGCTTTTAAATGAACTCAAATATCTTGTTTTTGTATTTGATGAAGATTTAGAAAAACAAGTTTGGAAAAACATATTTTGGAAAAATACATTTTAGTTATTTAGCTAATATTTCCAAGTTACAAAAATAGACCAAAACATCTATAACATGTCTTGATTTTGTGCAAGCATGTTTGTTCTCTCATGTATATTGGTAAAACTATTTTTGTAGAATTTACATGTATTTTTAAGATTTTATAAAAAGATTTTTTGTACAGATTTCTGACCTGGAAAACTGGCTGACAGGCCAACCGGTCGACTGGACCGGTCGACCGAAGTGCACAGCCATGTGCACGTTGTCAGCACAGTGGCCGGTCGACCGGGTCGGTCGACCGACCAAGAGAGCTTGCTCTCTGGAAATGTCCAGTCGACTGACCCAGTCGACCGACAGTTCAAATCCAGGCGAGCGGTCGACTGGCAGTCGACCGGTCCAGAGAGTTCTGCTCTCTGGAAGTTATCGGTCGACCGAGCCGGTCGACCGGTGGCTGCAACGGTCAGAAAAATGACCGTTGGCCGGTCGACCGGCGGTCGACCGACAGCACTGACACAGCCCCAACGGCTCTTTTTCTGGGCAGCCTATAAAAGGGGGTTTTGTCAATGGTTTTAAGGTTAAGATTTTTGAGACTTCTTGAGCAGATTTTCTGATACTTTTAGAAGAGTTTCTCCACAAAATTTAAGTGCAAATACTTCCAATCAAAAGGAAGTGTTTTTATCAAGAGAGTGTTTAGTGATCTTTGAGTTTTCTACCAAAGCTTTCTTTCCTTCATTTTCTCACCACACACTTGAGCAAATCATTGTCTATCATCCTATAGGTGTGTTGTAGTGAGAGTACTCTTTAGGTGATCAAGTGTTGTGATCATCAAAGAGATTTTTTCTTGTTCTTTGTGGAAACGGGCAAGTGTGCTCGTTGTTGGTGGTTGAGTTCGGGTGCGAACTTGTGGTGCGAGGTACGGCCTCGACGAGCCGGTGGGCTTGTGGTGTGTAAGGGACTTAAGGGGTCCGAGGGTTTGTAGGTGTACGGCACCGAGGAGAGATCCATTGGGATCTTGCATAGTGGAAACCCTTCGTGTGTCGAAGGCGGGGATGTAGAGCAAGTGTGCTCGAACCTCGAAACAAACCCTTTGTGTTTGCGATTGCTTACTCTTCCCTCTCTCTCTCTTTGTCTCTTTTATATCTTGCATTTACTTTCATTGTGTTCATCTTATATATGCATGATATATACCCTTGTGCTTAATTGACATATAATTGCGTGGGATTGTTGTTAACACTAGTATTCAACCAAGAGAGCCAACGTGGCACCTCAACCCATTCAAGGGGAATCTAGAGGAGCTTGTCCAGAGCCTCGCAAGGGGAATTCGGCAACACTCTTGAGTTATACATAAGTGTTTAATTAAAAGAAGTTTAATTTGGTCATCTTAGCTTTAATTCCGCATTATTTGTTCATAAGTGACCATTAGACTAGCCATCACCTATTCACCCCCCCTCTAGGTGAACTTACAATTGGTATCAGAGCTAGTGCTCTTGATAAGGGTCTAACAACCTAAGAGTTAAAGATCCTACATTTGGGCTAATCACAATATTTGTTGTACACACACACCTCACCATGGACTTTATGTCACCACCCACCTTTGATATTCTTAACATCCACATTTGGAAAGTTAAGATGTCATTATTCCTAAAAGCCCTAGGTTATAATGTATATCTTGCCACTACTAATAATGCTTATTGTATAGATGGTAAGAATCTTGAGGCTAATACAAAAGCCCTACATGCTTTAAAGAACACCCTAAATGATGATTATTTATGTAGGGTTGCTAATATTGATATGGCTTTTGTAGTATGGAACACCCTCATCTCCCTTGGCGAAAATGAACAATACTATGCGGGGAGCGATTCGGATGTTGGAAGCGACACCTCCAACAAGTGCTACATGGTCCAAGGGGATAACCCCCTTGAGGTAAATACCGAATCCGATGATGAGGATGCTAGTATGTCATATGATGAGCTCACTACCTTTTGTCATCTTATACTTGAAAAATATGACATGATTAAAAAGAATAATAAAAATTTGAAAAAGGAACTTGCTTGCATGCATATAGAACAAGACTCTTTTAGAGATAACATTGCATGCTTAGAAAAAGATAACAAGATTTTGAAAAAGAACATTGATTGCATGCATATAGAAAATGATTCTTTTAGAAAGAAACTTGCATGTTTAGAAAAAGAAAATAATGATTTGAAAAATGAGAATGTTTCCCTTATGTCTAAATTGAATGATTTATGTGAAGGGAACACTATTTTGAAGGATAATATTGCTATGGTTGAAAAACAAAAAGAAAGTATTTTGGAAGAAAATAAATCTTTAAAAAGAAAATTTGTTGAAAAAGAAAAAGATAATGTTTGTAAAAAGAAAAAGAAAAATGATTCTTCATCTCATCATGCTTTTCATGCCACATCTAATGAGATTAAGAATATGAAAAATAAGATGAATAATTTGAGCTCTAATTTGAGCACATGTGCATTCAATCATTCTAAGTTGGAATCTTTGTTTCAAAAGAAACAAGTTCCCCATGCTCATGCACATACTCATCATGCTCATGCTTATGGTGCACATCACGATCACAATCACACTCATAAGCATCATGCTAAGGTGTACATTTGTACACATTGCGGCCGCAAAGGCCATCTAGCAAGATATTGTTTTGATAAGAAACCATATTTATATTTTGCTAAGTATAATAGATTTTGGGTTCCTTACAACAATGCTAACCCCAAAGGACCCAAGAAAATATGGGTACCAAAATCCCCACCTTGTGTATTTGATGTAGGTGAGGGCTCTCACAAAACGTGAGAGGATTGGTGCCTTGGTAGCGAATGCAATGGATATGATGGACACTCTTATAGATGCATTGCTATCAAGGAAATTTTGGTGGAAAAGACCACCATACTTGGAGCTTTGTAGTTGGTAACAACTTCTAAACTCCTATTTTTATATACATGCTTTTACTTATTTCATACATTCATAGCATGTTCATGATTTTGTTTTGTGCTTTATGTGGTAGTTACATGCTTAGATGTAGATTTGTCAAAATTGTATGTATACATATACACATAGTGAATTACAATTGACTCTTAAATAATTGAACTTCATGCTCACTTGTATCCACTTTATGCATATGTATAATCTAGTTTTGATAATTCTCATATATACATGTTGTGCCAATTTTTGTGATTTACTTCATGTATATGCATGTTTAATTCAAATCTAATAAATATACATGTATACCGTGAGTCTTTTGCCTTCATGCAAACATTTAATAGACTCTTTTAATATTTGGGATATGTATGCATATTGTTGGATTTGTATAATTCATACATATACCATGTAAATTTTTTTTGATTTGTTTTGATACAAATGATTTTTGTGTGTTGTTAAATAAAATTTTAGTCGTGATTTGATTTGGGCTTCAATGACTATTTCATGTAGATACTATTTACATAACCTTTGAACACTCTATCTTTAAGAAAATATATAATTTGGAGCTTTATGGAATATGAGTGCTTGAACTTTTATGTATTTAGTATTATTCATGAAAAACATATGATTTTTTATTTATGAAGGATCTTTAACTAGTTTGTCAAAAATTCATTTAAACTAGTTATCTATTCTTCAAGTATTGCACATGATCCTATTTTTATGGATAAATTCTTTTGTGATTTCAAAATTTTTGATGCTACATTGTATTGAATATTAGTTTAGATGTTAGTATTTGTCAACACTTGGATTTATACTTGTACACCTTATGGACCACAAATAAATCTATATATGATTGGGTTGAATGCTTATTTGTGCCTATTAGATGTACTAGTATAGCCTTGTGTTGATGATCATTACATTCTTAAACTTGTATTCCCAATTGGATTTATGTTTTGATCATGTGATTTCATTTCATGTATAAGTTTCTTTTGCCAAAACATTAAAATATACATGGATAACCTTTGAGTCATTTGCTTTTCATGCAAATCTATTTATGAGGACTCAATTGTATTTTGGGGATATGTATGTATACTTAATGTCTTGTCAAAACATACATATGCTATGAAATATAATTTTGATGATTTTCATATATTAAAATTTGTGATGACTTTCGTATTTTCAAAATTTATGATTTTAAGGAATATTGAGTTTTATTGCTAATTTTCATGATACCATGTTTCACATAACACTATCACACTCACTTTTTTTTTAATATGGACTTTATGGATTAGAGTGTTTTTAGTGCCTTGTGTTTCATTGATCTTTCATGAAAAACTTTTTAACTTATTCCTTGATGGAAGGATCTCGTACTAGTTCTTAAAACAAGTTCATTTAACTAGTTCGAATTCTTCATATGGTAGATTATATGATGTATACACTTATGCTTACTTTTCAATTGGTATCATTGATTATTTGCAATTGGTATCAATATGACTTCATGTTGTGTATATTCATATTTTGATTGTATGTATGAATGCCTTCAAATTATATCAATTTCTATTGGTATTATCTTGTCATACATATATGTTATCTATTTGTGCTTATTTTACAAGTGGTATTTCCTTTAAAGCACAAAGATTGTTGATGCTAAGCTTAATTAGATTTCAAATTGGTATTTCATAATAAGCTTATGCATTGTGTTTTGAAATTGGTATCAAAAATTCAAAATTTGATTATTTTACAATTGATATCTCAAAATTTGTTGTTACTAAGAAAAAGTTAAATTTTGTTTTGATAAAGAAAAATTCAAAATTTTTGATTTGTATTGTCTATATGCAAGGAGAGCTTAACATCTCTCTTACATATAGATTCATGTTGAGTATATTATAAATTGAGGAGATTGACAACTCTTCTTTATATGATATACGTGTGTAGGGGGAGCTTCACATCTCCTCTTATGCATGACATATTATACGTTATGTGAACTAGGGCTTGTCATCCCTCTTTCATGTAATGTATATGTGTCGGGAAGCTAACTTAACGTCTTCCTCTTCATGAATTTATATCGCATATAAATTTTATTGATTGATTTGTATTTACCCCTCCTTGATCTCTTTGTTTTTAACAAAAAGGGGGAGAAAATTTTTGTTTGATGTATTTTACTTTGAACCCTTTGTTGATGATTGACAAAAAGGGGGAGAAGAATTTGTGAGTTATATGCATGTTTTCATTGCTTAAGGGGGAGAAGTATTTGTCTTCCTTACTTATTATGCATATATGTTGTATTTTGCAATTAGGAGCAAAAGATTTGATTTAGGATTTGATTTTTGTTATGATTGCATCTCCTACATTGCATACATGTTATGAGCTTTTATTGCCATATCTATCATTTCTTGTGATGCATGTGTTAAGGGGGAGCTTCTTTGAAGCTTTACTTTAATCCATGCATATATAACTCCATGAGTTTTGTCATCATCAAAAAGGGGGAGATTGTTGGCCCAAAGGCCCTTCACCCTAGTTTTGATGATGATCAACTCATGTAGTTATAGTTACTAATGATCTTGTGTTTAATTAGTGACAGATTCATGATCAAGATCTTAGTAGGTGCATAGCTCAACAAAGGATAAAAGAACAAGATTTGGAGCTTGCATGTGGTGATCCAAGGAGTTTTTGGATCAAGCTTGGACCAAGTCAAGAAGATGAGAAGCCTTCAAGGGAAGACTTCAAGAAGATGAAGACTTGTGTCTAGGTATAGAATTTGTACTTTTTTGTTTTAGTAAAAATGTAAAGGATAGATAGTTGGTGGATTGCTCAAGTTATATCACACACACACACTCTTGATAGAACTCTTGATTTAATGTTTTTTATAAAAGATTTTCTAGAATAGAAAAGATTTTTCATTATGACAAAATACTATTTTTAGATTTTGGTATTTCATAGTTCATATCTTTAAACCAAAATCATGATTAGAGCTTTATGTCAAAAACATAGATATTCCATATTGATTGTGTAGTGGATCATATCCATACACACCATGCTTTTAAATGAACTCAAATATCTTGTTTTTGTATTTGATGAAGATTTAGAAAAACAAGTTTGGAAAAACATATTTTGGAAAAATACATTTTAGTTATTTAGCTAATATTTCCAAGTTACAAAAATAGACCAAAACATCTATAACATGTCTTGATTTTGTGCAAGCATGTTTGTTCTCTCATGTATATTGGTAAAACTATTTTTGTAGAATTTACATGTATTTTTAGGATTTTATAAAAAGATTTTTTGTACAGATTTCTGACCTGGAAAACTGGCTGACAGGCCAACCGGTCGACTGGACCGGTCGACCGAAGTGCACAGCCATGTGCACGTTGTCAGCACAGTGGCCGGTCGACCGGGTCGGTCGACCGACCAAGAGAGCTTGCTCTCTGGAAATGTCCAGTCGACTGACCCAGTCGACCGACAGTTCAAATCCAGGCGAGCGGTCGACTGGCAGTCGACCGGTCCAGAGAGTTCTGCTCTCTGGAAGTTATCGGTCGACCGAGCCGGTCGACCGGTGGCTGCAACGGTCAGAAAAATGACCGTTGGCCGGTCGACCGGCGGTCGACCGACAGCACTGACACAGCCCCAACGGCTCTTTTTCTGGGCAGCCTATAAAAGGGGGTTTTGTCAATGGTTTTAAGGTTAAGATTTTTGAGACTTCTTGAGCAGATTTTCTGATACTTTTAGAAGAGTTTCTCCACAAAATTTAAGTGCAAATACTTCCAATCAAAAGGAAGAGTTTTTATCAAGAGAGTGTTTAGTGATCTTTGAGTTTTCTACCAAAGCTTTCTTTCCTTCATTTTCTCACCACACACTTGAGCAAATCATTGTCTATCATCCTATAGGTGTGTTGTAGTGAGAGTACTCTTTAGGTGATCAAGTGTTGTGATCATCAAAGAGATTTTTTCTTGTTCTTTGTGGAAACGGGCAAGTGTGCTCGTTGTTGGTGGTTGAGTTCGGGTGCGAACTTGTGGTGCGAGGTGCGGCCTCGACGAGCCGGTGGGCTTGTGGTGTGTAAGGGACTTAAGGGGTCCGAGGGTTTGTAGGTGTACGGCACCGAGGAGAGATCCATTGGGATCTTGCATAGTGGAAACCCTTCGTGTGTCGAAGGCGGGGATGTAGAGCAAGTGTGCTCGAACCTCGAAACAAACCCTTTGTGTTTGCGATTGCTTACTCTTCCCTCTCTCTCTCTTTGTCTCTTTTATATCTTGCATTTACTTTCATTGTGTTCATCTTATATATGCATGATATATACCCTTGTGCTTAATTGACATATAATTGCGTGGGATTGTTGTTAACACTAGTATTCAACCAAGAGAGCCAACGTGGCACCTCAACCCATTCAAGGGGAATCTAGAGGAGCTTGTCCAGAGCCTCGCAAGGGGAATTCGGCAACACTCTTGAGTTATACATAAGTGTTTAATTAAAAGAAGTTTAATTTGGTCATCTTAGCTTTAATTCCGCATTATTTGTTCATAAGTGACCATTAGACTAGCCATCACCTATTCACCCCCCCTCTAGGTGAACTTACATTGTGTTGACCACCAAGTTGTAACCCAATCTTTACTTGCTTTGTGCTTTGGGTTGTATCCCTCAAATTGTGAGGTGATCCTTATATTGGTTGGTGATTGGGAGTTTGTTGTATTGGTTGGGAGTTTGCCTCAAGGAGGAGGTTGTGATTGTTGGAGTTTGCCTCAAGGAGGAGGTTGTGTTTGTTGGTTTGGAGTGGTGCCTCAAGAAGGAGGTTGTACTTGTAAAGAGAGGAGTTGGGTACTCCTTGTGAGAGTTCTTGGTGAACGAGCTAGTGGATTAGAAATCCTTCGTGTGTCGAAGGCGGGGATGTAGAGCTGGGTGCTCGAACCTCGATAACATATATCTGTGTTTGCGCTTGATCCATTGGCTCTCTCTCTACTCTCTCTTTTCTTTGTGCCTTGCATTTACTTACATTGCTCATTCATATTTGCTTGGCTTGGTTGTGTGCATCACTTGTTGATAGCACTTGAGTGTAATTTGCATTAAGTTTTTAAATTTCGCATTTAGTTCATAGATTAGCATTGTCACCTATTCACCCCCCCTCTAGGTGACTTTTCACCAAGGGTGGTTGGATGGGAGATCATGCTCATGTATGCCTTATAGTGAAAATCCTTTTAAACTTGAACATGATTAGGAGGCTAGGTAATATGAGTTATACTTTGATATTATTATTGTTTCAATTGGTATCATTAGATTCTTTTAATTGGTATCAATTTTGACCTTTCTGGTATACTCATATATGTTTGTATGTATGTATGTTTTTCAATTTCAAAAATATCAATTTCAATTGGTATCTACCTTTCATACATATATATGTTTTATTTGTGCTTATTATATCCCTATATCTTTAAGCACAAATTTTTGTTTATGCTAAAGCTTGAGGTTTAACTTTGTTTCAATTGATTCAATTTTCAATTGGTATCTTATTTCAAGCCTACGCATTGTTTTTGTTGGTATTTCATAAAGGGGGAGAAAATTCGATTTTTCATATTTCAATTGGTATTTGTATTTCCACTCCCTTGCTTTATGATAGAAAATAAAAAATTTTAATTGATATCATATACTTAAAAGAAAAATACTCTTTTTTGATATCAAGATGTTTATTTGAATGTTTTAAATTGGTATCTCAAAATTTTGTTTAAAGATAAATACAAAAATTTTGATTTATATTGCCTATATGCAAGGAGAGCTTAACATCTCTTCTACATTCATGTTGAGTGTATCTTGTATTGAGGAGCTTGACATATCTTCTTTATGTGGTACACGTGTGTAGGGGGAGCTTCACATCTCCTCTTATACATTGCATAGTGTACGTTATGTGAATTAGGGCTTGTCATCCCTCCTTCATGTAATGTATCTATGTAGGAAAGCTTCACATCTTCCTCTTCATGAATGTATATCACATATACCATTTGTTAATTGATCTATGTTTACTTTCAATTGGTATCAAGATGCTACTTTGACATATTTTCAATTGATATCTTAATTGATTGTCACCCCTATTTGGTTTTGTTTTTATTTTAGACAAAAAGGGGGAGAACATTGTCTTTATTTACCCCTTATTGATGATTGTTTCTTGTATTAAAAAGAGGGAGAAGATTTTATTTTGTTTTGGTTTTTACTCCTTTGTTGATGATTGACAAAAAGGGGGAGAAAGATTTTGAGTTTGATTGTGTTTTATATATGCATGTTTATGTTTTGCATATATTAAGTTTAATTTAGTTTAATTTTAATTGGTATCTAGAGCATGTTTACATGTTTTGTTTTTATTTGAAAATTTCATTGGTATCTAGAGCCTTTTATTGTTTATGCATATCTATGCATTCATGTTTAAGAGCCTTCATTGCATATTCATTATGTTTATTTGTTTATGCATGAGTTAAGGGGGAGCTTCTTTGAAGCTTAACTTTAACCATGCATATATAACTCCATGAGTTTTGTCATCAACAAAAAAGGGGAGATTGTTGGCCCAGAGGCCTTCCACTCTAGTTTTGATGATGATTAACTCATGTAGTTATGTTTACTAAAATTCTTGTGTTTTTAGTCTCAGATAATTAATCAAGATATTAGTTGGTGATTAGCTTCAACAAAGAAGTTTTTAGAGCTTTTCATGTTGATTCCGGTGCCCGAGCTTCAAGATCATTCATTTGCACTCAGTGGATCAAGTTTTGGAACCAAGCCGACTTGAAGATGAAGATCATCAAGAAGACTTAGGTATCCTAGTGTTTAGTGTGTTTTAGATCCATGTGTAAAGATAAGAATAGTTGATATGCTCAAGTGCACAACACACACGTTTTATGGATTTTGGTTTTCGTGAATAGTTTAGATAAAAACAAGTTCAAATGGTTTTTATGTATATTAGATGTGTTCGATATACATACATGTTTCATATCTTAAACAAATTTATTTTGATATGCCTATTCATGAGTTTTAGGAAAAATCAGATTTCCTATTGAAAAATCAAAGTTTGATAAAATACAAGTTTTGATTTTTGATAAAAATGATAAGAAACAAAAATAGTTCAAATTGCTTGATATTTGAGTTGAAATTTTTATCACATGTTTATATATCAATGCAAAATGAGAAAACTATTTTTGGGGATTTTTAGAAGTTTTTATAAGATTTTTAGAAATATTTTTAACCCCAGTTTCTGACCCAGAACAGTGGCTGACAAGCTAGGTCGGCCGACCGCTCATTCGACCGAACCAAGGGCCGGTCGACCCGGCGGTCGACCGACGTGCACAGCCTTGTGCACGTCTGACAGACACATGGGCCGGTCGACTGGGCGGTCGACCGGACCAGAGAGCTCTGCTCTCTGTATCTGGATGGTCGACCGTGCGGTCGACCGTTTGCTCCAACGGTCATATATTTGACCGTTGGCGGTCGACCGGCCGGTCGACCGCAAGCCTGTCAGGCTGTCAGATCAGCCTAACGGCTAGTTTTCTATTTGGCTTATAAATACCTCATTTCTTGGGGGTTTTAACTAAGATTTTCTGAGCTAATTTTTTCCTACTCTCTGGTTTTAAAAACAAGTTTTAAAAAGTGTTTAAAGAGCCAAAAGATCAATCTTGTTTGTTTTAAGTGTTTTGTTTATTTTCAAAGAAAATAGGTTTTTGGGAATTGGTTTCTTGTTCTTCATTTCTATATCAATTTGGTATTTTCCCAAGAAATTTTCTTTGATCAAAACATTATTTTTCCACACTTGAGCTTATCTTCTATCCTATTCTATTTAGGCTCCTTGTTTGTGGAAAAAGGAAAGAGGTTTGTGGTTGAGATATACCACTTGTTGTAAACCCCTTGATTTCTTGTATCCCTCTTGGTGAGGTTGATTTGGGTTGGTGTTTGCTCCCTCTTTGGTAGAGGTTAAGATTGTGGTTTTCTCCCTCTAGTGAGAGGTGGAGTTGGTTTGTGTATCCCTCTTCGGTAGAGGTGATTGGTTGTTGTATTGGCTACGGGCCTACCCCTCGGTTGTGAGGCGGTGTTTGAGAGAGGAGTTCGGTACTCCCTTGTTATAAAAATCCTCCTCGGTGGAGGTTCCCTCGGTGGGAGATAGTGGATTGGAAATCCTTCTCGGTGAAGGCGGGGACGTAGAGCTAGGGGCTCGAACCTCGAAACATATCCTTGTGTTTGCGTTTGATCCATTGTCTCTCTAACTCTCTCTCTCTTTTATTTGTGCAAAGCATCATTCATATCATTCATGTCTATTTGCTTGTGCGTGCCTTGCATTATTTCATATTGTCTATCCATTATATGCTTGGTTGTGTTTGTGTGCCACACTTATACTTAACCCAAGAGCTTCATATAGCACCTCAGCCCTTATCTAGTGGAATCAAGAGGAGTTAATTCAGAGCCCTTCACGGGGAATTCGGCTACACTTGTAGGTTGTATTAAGTGTGATTGCAAATTTATTTTAGCTTCCGCATTTAGTTTCTAGTTTAGTATTATCACCTATTCACCCCCCTCTAGGTGATTTACAGTGGATGGCTCGGCTTGTAAGATCATTGACACAGGGACAGTCAATATTATAGGTAGAAATGAGACGATGCGTGCTCTGAAGGCAGTCCGATATGTTACGGAGACATAGTACAATCTAATATTCATATGAGTGCTTGATTCAAAGGGATGTCGGGTACAAGTTCAACACGGAGTCTCCATGGTTAGCCAAGGAGACAGGGTAATCCTGGAAGGATATATATATATATATATATATAATATATATATATATATATATATATATATATATATATATATATATATATAAGTTGAAGGAAGAAAACTTAGTTCAAAATGAAGTTTTTCAATGACAAGATTGGAATAGAGCTCATCACGAGATTGAGCTTCAAGGAAGAATGCGATGGGACGTGAATCAGGTCAAAATATTGAAGGAAAGAGTAATAGTGCATTCGGGCAAAGCCTGAGATGACCCAAGACATGGCAGTAAATTAGCCAATGGCTCTCGGGAGATGGGGCAAGAATAAAGGCTTCACTATACGGTTACAATCAAGAAAAGAATCAAGGTAAAATTTTAAAATTTTCAACGTATTTTCTTAAAGGATTGAAAAGCAAGTTAATATGGAGATTATTTTGAAATTTCCTTGTTTTAAAGAAAAGATGATGGTTAAAGAAGAGCCAATCAAGATTGGAGAAGAAGAACTTGAAAAGAAGCAGATTAAGAAAACAATGTACCAATAGACAGGCCTATCGACCGCACTCAACAGAGAAGAAGTACAACTCAGATTTTTGACAAGCAGCAAGCACTGTCACGGCCGCTTGGGCATGTCGACAGCTAGAGGCCCTAAATTGGATTTAGGTTTCTTTTTCAGGCGCGTTCAAGTATCTTTTCTGGTGGACTCTGGATAGAACTCAAATTCTATACATTGAAGGATGTGTTTCTAAAGATTAAAGGATTTATAATTGTTCTAAATTAAAGAAATTAACTCCTACAAGGATTGATCCAGTTCTTCAAGCATCGACGGCCAAGATCATCTCCTACTTCAAATAGTGTTTATATTGTAAAATTCTAAAAGTAAACGTTGTAACCTAGTCTATTGTAACACAAGGAGAAAAAGGAAGCCGATGCAAAGAGATGAGAAGGAGACGATGCAAAGAGAGAAGAAATACTCTTGTAATTTAGAGGGATTCAAGGGGAACGTAAATATTCTTGTGAAAATCAAGGAGAAGATTAGATCTCTTGTACCAAGTTTATTAATAAAACTCTCTCAAGCTTTTTCCCCATAGACATAGGCTGGGTTTGGTCGATCCATGTTAAATTTCGTGTTATTTATCTTTTATCTTGGTATTGCTACTTCGCTTCACTAGTTTTCTTTTGCAAATATTAGATATTGCCATGGTTTCGCGATGTCGATCATGGTCTTGGGCGCAAAGCAGTTGGTATCATAGCCCGATTGTTGGTATGTTCTCAACAAACTTGGCCTTCACATTCAACATCTTTCAATTCTTCAAGGCCTCCACATTGTGTTCTGTAGCCACCAGAGCAACTCGATTGTTGCCTCAAAAAATATCCCACAAGTCTTTACCAATGAGAAAAGACTCCAAACACGACCTCCATATCTTGTAATTGGAACTGTTAAGCAGTTGGATGTGGAGACCACCACGATCGTTCAAATCCATCTTCGGTATATCGCTTTTCTTCACCAAAGGAATCTTCCAAGATAGTTATCACCCAATGTTTAAAATAATAACATAACAATAACATTTTTTATTTGTTATGTTAACATAGGTTATAACGTAACACATAACTTAGGTTACACGATTTATTATATATTTAATAAAAATAAACATATAACTATATTAAATTTTTTTATAAATAGGAAAATAACTTTAAAAGATCTAAATAAATATCAAAACTATATATAACACATTTAGCAAGTCTCACAATAATTTTTATGAGCATCAAGGAATTAAGGTGCTCTGATGTCGTGCAGTTCCTCATCAATCAAAGAGAGATCAACGGCGAGTTCCTCGTCAATTGAAGAGTCGTGTGGTTCTTTGATTTTTTGCAATGTTACGACGACAAGTTCCTCGTTAATTGAAGAGAGATCAAAGAGAAGAACTGGGGTGCTTCGATGGTCGCTGATGAGAAAGATGCAATTGAAGAAGAACTACAGAGAGGGGAGGACCACATGAGAGTCGGTATCCCCGTCAACTGCAAAGAGAGGAGGAACTAGGGTACTTTACTGCTTTGCTCGCCATGGCAATTTAGAGTTTCATGTCGATTTGATCTGGAGAGAATAATTGCTTCGCTATTTTATGTTTAGCAACCCGTGTAAATAACGTGAGTTATGAACGTTTTGATATTTTCGTAACGTAATGTTCGTAACACTCCAAAAAAGGCTCATTACTGAAAATTGCATTTTTTGCGAGTGTTATATAATGGTCGGGTGTCGTTACGTTCTGTAACGGGTTATAACGTGTTATAAAACATTGTTATCACCCTTGTAGCTTTGATACCATGTGGAGGAAGATAATATCCAATAAATGGAACTCGCTTCTTGATTAGTAGAAAAGAATTTCTCACTAGCTCAAGACTTAACACATAATTAGAAAAGAAGCACCGAAAAAATGGGGACAAAACTCCAAAATTTTATTAGTGGATAACAGAGATACTTTTGGGATGCATTTTCTTAAAGAGAGGTGGGATATTTATAGAGAAATCCTCATGATAGTTTAATGAGAAAGAAGAAATGACAACAATTATAATGGCTTTAAAAGAGAAGATGAAAGGAATTTTGTATTTGATGACATGATGAAATGAAGGCCTAAATACGAAGAAGATGAAAAGCCAAAGGTAAAATGGTGCCACGGTGGAATGAAGAGATAATTAATGTTTGTAGAGTGGGTATGAATTAGAACAGGTAGAAATTCTCAAGAACCCTCTAACTCCCTCTATTACATTAAAGAAAAAAAAGTACATAAGCAAATTTTTCCACAAAAGGCCCAATTCATCAATAATTTGTGTATAGTTCATGAAATGAACCAATTCGTGTTCTATTTGGTTGAGCAAACTTTTACAAAGTTGCTGGTGGATTTATCCCGAATTTATCAGTTCATGAATTTGTTGTATTTTTTAAATATTTAAAGCAAAATATTTTCGTACACACTTTGTTCAGAATATCGTATCGACTTTCCGTAAAATGTACTAACAATTCTTTTGACTTTGTACATTTTTTTTTGGTTGGAGTGAATTTATCAATCAAATCTTTTCTGATGTTCTTAAACTCTTAAATCATGTAAAATTATTCCCAACTGCCGACCGTAATGATTCCATGTCACAACACAAGCCACTTGAACGTGCCAACTTAGTCTCTACCTTAAAAAACTAGAAGACGTTGCATAAGAAATTCAGACAACCATGCGACGCCAGCTAAACGTTGAATTGTTCTTGTAATTCCCTCAAATATCAGACTAACAACCTATAGTTTATGCATTAAATGTGCCCCAAAGTTCACAAAGACCTCCAACCTCTCTCTCTCTCTCTCAAAAACTCCCATGGCGTCAAATCTCATCTCCTCCTTTCCCCTGGCGATCGCTGTCTCCTTTCTCGTTGCCTTCAGCAAAACGCACGTCCAAGCAAAAGACTACGCGGTGGGCGATGATGGCGGTTGGGACCAAGGAATCAACTACCTCCGCTGGTCTCAGAAATACAACTTCACCGTTGGCGATGTTCTAGGTAAAACCCAATCTTAATCCTTTTCTTTCTCCTCTAGCTAGCACACAGTTTTTAGCTCATGAGGTCATGTCAACTTATGATATCTTGTTAACTTGGCTGTTTGCAGTTTTCAGTTACGTCAAGGGGCAGCACAACGTGTACCAAGTCACCGAGGACACCTACCGATCATGCGACTCGAGTTCCGGCGTGAAAGCGACCTACGACACGGGCAGTGATCGGGTGAGCCTCACCGAGGCCACCAGGTATTGGTTCATTTGCGATACTGATGGCCACTGCAAGGGCGGAATGAAATTCGGCGTCGAAGTCAGGAACTGGATCGAAGCGGAGGCACCGCCTGCGTCTTTGCCGTCGCCGGCTCCGGATGGCAATGGAGCTGGGGGGTGGAGTTGGAGGAGAGGGTGGGGGTGGGGCATTGTGTTCGGCCTGTTGAGTTTTGTTTAATTTTTTTTTTTTTTTTTTTTTTTGAGTATTACAAATAATTAGGGGGTCTTATGTGTGTGATATTGAATAAATTCATCTAAATTTGGTTGCTTCTTTGGGTAGGCAACATCATTAATCTGGTGTTTTCCATGTGCATTTTAAAACTTTTTTATTCACTCTAAAAATTTAGCCTTTGGTATCATTGTGTTTGAATTTAAGGTCTTTTTGCTAGGAAGATCAGGGGACTATAAGTTGGTGTATTGAATCGATCCGTTGGTTTTTAACTCGAACTAGTGTTTTGTTGAGAGTGTTTTGCTTCTATTCGCTGGAAAGAAGAAATAAACTGATTATAAACATATAAATTTATAAGGTTGGACTTATGATTTAATTAGGATTAATTCTTTTGAGTTAATAGATTTCAAGCCTACTAACCAGATCTATCTAAATTTGGGGGACTTTTTATCCTAACATTAACTTAATTTTCTATTCCTCTCTTAAATCTTCTTACTGTACCTTCCTGTGAGTTTATCCGGTGTTCTCGTAAACATTACTAATTCTCGCATTACATACTATAAGAAATTATCTTTATTGAATTACTTAATAGAAGAGGAAATCGGATTGATTAGACTTTCAATTCTAAGAATGAAGAGAAGAGTGATTTTACCTCAATTTTTTATTTAAGTTCATCACATTTCTGCTCACTTATCACTATGAGACTATATTCGCACGTGAATATCCTATCAGAGTGAATCATTAGTTTTGTGAACCAGAAAGAAATACACTTACATAAATAGTGATGATGCATAAAAAGGCAGTTTGACTGAGTGAGAAGTTAAAATCCACAAGTAATTTTAGAAAATGTCTAGGTTTGAAGTGTTATCACTAACAAAGGAAAAAGGACAAGAATGCTTTCAACTCTCATATGAGTAATTAGGATCAACATGGATGCTTATGTCACAGTTAGATGGCAAAATTGGTAGGGTTTTCTTGGCGAAGAGATTAAGGGTCTTTTTTAGAATTGTTCACATTATCTAACTCTTCAACTCTTTAATTGATTTCCATTAATTAACTACTGACATAAAGAAGGACTTATTTGCAAACCGAGTTAAAAGTGGGATCTTTGGGCTGGGATCAGTTCGAGAGCAAAGAGGTAACTATTGATCTCCATCATCTTTCGTTTCCCTCAAGCCAGCAAAGTTTTGACCTCCATCATCTTTCGTTTCCCTTTAATTTTGAAACTTTGTAATGAAAGTATAGTGTGATATTAACTTATTTCTCATCCATCCACAACAAAAATAAGAGAGAGCCTATATCAATATGATGTTATTTATTAGTGTAATTTTATTACTTATCTTTTGGTTAACCCCCCAACTTAGAAAATACCAAATAACTATTTGGGGTAAACTTTAAAATTCTCAATAAACCACTTTCCATTAGCCAGTTGTACGGCAAGTAGTCGTGTGGGTTACGCTTGAAATGAACTAGTCATTTGAGATTCTCTATGGTTTTTTTTAACAAAAGTGAATTTATTGGGAATTTTAAGAATACTTCAGTGTAATTATTTGGGATTTTCAAAGTTAAGTTTTTTAGGGTATTAAGAAAAACAACATTTAGATGGCTCATGAAAATAAAAAAGAAGATGAAAATAAAAAATGAAAACTTTTAGATGGCTCATGACATGGGACAAATCGTCAAATTAGAGAGGTTAATTCATATTTTCTTTTTTTTTTTTTTTTTTTTTTTTTAGAGAAAGAGCGGGGCTTCGACAAACTAGAAAGAATTTGAGACAACCATTAATAGGTGCAACTCGTGAAATTTCTTTGACAGAAGAGCACGAAGAGAGATTCCAAGTTATTTCGAAACATGAAAATAGAGCTAGTAAGTGAAAGTTATGACATTTTTTAGTTTTTGGTACAGCTCTGTAAATTGTAAGAGGGTGATTCGTAAATTTTGGATAAGTTCTTCAGATTTTGAAATTAGGTTGATTTGATTCTTTAAGGGTTTTATTGTGTATATACCCATGAGAGTGGACATTTTTCTTGTTTAACTCTAAATTGACCTCTCTATTGGCATGTATACTCTTCAAATTTCAAAGAAATTGTAGTAAATATATCAGTCACAATTTTTTTCAATTTAACAAAAATGTACTGTGCATGTATACCCTTGTAAAAAAATTTTGCAGTATTTCATAGACTTATTAATAAGATAGTTTTATAGATAAAAAATTAATAATGATGCTAATTCTCTCAACGAGGGTCTCTGCAATAAGAAGAAAAAGACAAGCGAAACGGACGGCATCTTATTTTTCTACATTTCTACTACATATTTCTTGGCAAATATAAATTTTAAATAGAAATAAAAATCTCATTTGCAATTTTAAAATTTTCATAAGATTTACAAGAACATAACACAAGATCATTAGTATTATAACTATATGAGTTAATCATCATCAAAACTAGAGTGATAGCCCTTTGGGCCAACAACCTCCCATTTTTATGATAACAAAACTCATAAAGTTATATTTGCATGAATTAGAGAAGAGCTCAAAAAACCTCCCTTAACTCATGCATAAACATAAAAATATTTAATAAAGCTCAATAAACATCAAACATATATGCAGAACATAAACAATATGCATATATCAACAATAAATACTCAAATATCTCTCCCCTTTTTGACACTTCATCAAAAAAGATAAATAACACAAATAAGTCATATGCAATATAAATTCATGATGAGGAAAGACAATAAGTTAGCTTCCCTGCATACATATGTTATATGAAAAAGGGATGACTAAACTCTAAGTCACATAGACATAGCATACAATACATAGATGGAGATGTTAAGCTCCCCTACATGCGTGTATGATATAGAGAAGAGAAGTCAAGCTCTTCTTTATATAATATAATTATCGTAAATCAACATATAGAAGAGATATTAAGTTAACTCCTCTTACGTATAGGCAATATATCAAAAATAAATTTAAATACAATTTTGGGAATATTGAAAGCAATTTAAATTTCTTTACCTCTTTTTAGAAAAAGAAGTAAAATTAAAACAAACTCATTTAAAAAAAATTTCTCTCCCTTTTTAAAACATTAACAAAATAATTGCATAAGCTTTAAAATGATACTAATAAAAGCGATACCAAACTATGATAATGAAAATACATCTAGAGGAGGGTGAATCGGTGTAAAGCTAATCAAATGAAAATTCTAAATAATTTATAAAGTAAGATGCAAACCGATCACTCAAAACAAGAATTGAAGCCAGATTCCCCGTGAAGGGTTCTAAACTTCTCCTCGTGATCCTCTAGATAAGAGTTGAGGTGCTCAATTGCATTCTTATTGAGATGAGTAATGATCAATAAAATGAATGAATAATAAACAAGTAAATGAAACTAAGATAATAAGGCAATCGCAAACAAAAAAGATTTGTTTTAAGGTTCGAGTCACTGCTCTATGTCCCTGCCTTCACCACTGTGAAGGATTTCACTATTCACTAATGGATCTTCCACAAATAGACCTTACGATAAGGAATTACAATATCTCGGACATAATTCCTCAACTCAATCCTCTACACCAGAGGTAGCACAAAGTCAGTTGAGATTATAAGCTCTACATAATCAAGAGATTACAAACACTCTCTTATAACTCTCTTACAAATTCCTATAAAGTAAAAGGTAGATTTGAAGCTCAAGGATGTATGTGAGAATGAAAATTAGAATAGAGCAGAAAGCTAAATTAAAAACTTTGAAATTTAAAGTACAAAAAAAACTTTGAAAACTTTTTCACTTTGAAATCAAAACTTGATTTTCAAAAGAATTTATTATTATGTTAATTCAATCCCAATGCAACTTTATATAGGCTATAGAAAAACACATTTAGAATAGTTTACCAGATCATAAAGGGATGAATTTGACTCTCAGAATTCAAAAACCTACGTTATAAAAACATGTCTAAAAGATAGATTTTGAAATCTGGCCGCTACAGCCATTCTGGCAGCCTATCGATCGACCAGCCGGTCGACCGGCCCTATTCAATAAATTCGTCCATTGGCTTTCAGTCGATTGCTCGGCCGACCAGTTTTAATCGAAACCAAAGTGATGACAGTCGGTCGACACATCGGTCCACCGGAGGGGAGAGCGATTGACCGGTCGGTCGACCGTGAACGTGCACCAACATGCACACCCCTCTGCCAGAGGTCGGTTAACCGTACGGTCGACCGTCCTGACCTGAAATAGGCACAGTCGACCGCCCAGTCGACCGTGAATGGGCATCAACATGCACACTCCTCTACTAGATGTTCGGTCGATTGTGCAGTCGACCGTCCTGGCATGAAATAGGCATGGTCGACCGCCCGGTTGACCGACCTAAGCCAAAACCAGAACCAAGGTCAGTTTTAAAAATAAAGAATATTTTTAAATAATTTTGTATGGATTTTGAAAGGGAAAGACATGTACAGCAAGAAGATACAAGTTCTAAACTTCAATAAAAATATTTAAGAAAATGTGGAACATGTATCATGACTAAACATGTCAAAAACACCAATACAAAATAAACTATTCTTTCAAAAATGTGCATTTTTTATGTGTGTATATCTTTGAGCATCAAATCTATATTCTACTTTCTAACAAACTAAGTTCTTACAAGGTTCTAAGTGACTACAAGAATCTTCAAGCGGGCTTCTCTGATAGCGACGTTGAGTGCTTTGAGTATTAATCCCGCACTTGAGTACCCTTGAGCCATCAACGCCTTCCTTTAGATGAAGAAACCTATTAGATCTTCTTGAATCCTGAAACACACTTAAAGTACTTGAACTTAATTAGTACTAAATAACTACATATGCTTTGTTATCATCAAAATACAAAATCGGTGATTATAGCCTTTGAGCCAACAATCTCCCTCTTTTTTATGATGACAAAATATATGAGCTATTTAAAAAAAAATGAAAGGAAAGAGCTCTGAAAAAAGCTCCCCGTAAAGTAATGTATTTATCAAGTACAAGATATCAACAAGTTATATGATTATTTTGACAATGTATAACAAAGGCATTGTATATGAGCATGAACAAACTAATAATAGATACTTAATAAATACTTCTCCCCTTTTTGTCATGCGTCAAAAAGGGTAAGCAAAACAACCAAAAACAAATATAGATTTAACATAAGAAAAACTCATGAACTTATAATACAAACATTCAGTTCACCACAAATGAAAGAAAATTTGTTAAAATCAAGTGGCTTAGTAAAAATGTCTGCTAGTTGAAAATCAGTTGAAATATAATCAATTTTAATATCTCCCTTCTCATAGTGATCTCTAAGAAAGTGATATTGAATTTCAATGTGCTTTGTCTTACTATGCTGATTTATATTTGTAGTCATATGAATAGTACTAGTATTATCACAAAATATTTTAATATGACATAATGCAAATCATAGTTAAAGAGAGTATGTTTCAACAAAAGTACTTGTGCACAATAAGCCGCGACCGTAATATACTCCGCCTTGGTGGTTGAGAGAGCTACAGAATTTTATTTCTTGGAAGACCATGAAACAAGATAATTTTCTAAAAATTGACAGGTTTCACTTGTGCTCTTCTGATTTGTCACATACATTGCATTTATGTTGTCACGTTACCACACTTGTTTGCTAATAAATGATATTAATAAGTGTCTTTTTTCTTTGCTAAATGTAGGCCCAAATGCTCAAGGAAATAAATGAGGAATAAGCCCAAAAGCCCACTTTATTCTGAATTAATTCAGAATAAATTCGAAGTGAAGAAGTCTAGGCTATATCTTGGCATATCAAGGGGTGAGAAAAATCATTCTTGAATCGAGGATTCAAAGCCAGAAAATCAAAAGCTGATTCAGTCAGCGGTTGAAGCAGCAACAAGAAAACCAGCAGGATATGCGAGAAGCCCTTCATACCAGGAAGCTCCCCCCTCTTGGTGTGGCCACGTGGCCACACCAGGGCCGCAGAAACGCGGCCCAAGCCACGTTTTCGCGGCCAACTGATTTCAGTTGGGGGAGCGTTTGCTCCCCCAACGTTCCCGGGATCCTGATTCTTTGTTTTTTGGCTATAAATACCTCTTTCAGCAGAGAAAAAGGCAGCGAAGACTAGGATTAAATTTTGCACTTATTTTCTTTGGGATCTAGGTTCATTGTTAGCTAGAAAGAAAGTTGTAATCTTGCTTTTTAAGTTGTAGTCCAGTTTCAAAAACTTGTGAGAGAGAGAACTGAGAGCTTGTACTTGAAGGTTGAAGTGACAGCAATATAAAAGTCGGGCCGATTTCTCTTTCACTTGCAGTACGGTATGTTTTATATTATGTCGTTGTTTTCTTCGCTTTCCATGGGTAACTAAACACTTTTTCTGGGCTAGCTATCGACTCTCTCTTGTTTTCTTCTCTTCTGTTTTAAAAGAAAAAGACCCGATGACTCATATGCATGCCTCCCTTAAAAACCTTTCTTTTTGAAAGTGTTCTTGAAGGCACATGAGGATGGGTATGGATAGTTGATTCACCATTCTTTCTTGAACTTCTTGTGAATCGTTTTTAATTCATTCTTACTTCTTCGCGCTTTATATTTTAATATCCGATTCCAACTCTTTCTTGAAGAAAAAGGACTCAAACCTTCTGCATCTTATGTGCTTTACTCAAAGTTTTCTAAAGAAAAGCAACTTTAAGTTTTGCAAATGATAACTTGAGGGACTTAATACTTTAAGAGAAGAATGAACAATTGAGTAGGAAGATAGTAAGCCCAGATCTGATTTCATATTATAAAACAACATCACAACTCTTAAAGCTTTTTACAAATCACCTTCTCCAAATCCTTTTCTGAAAGTTGAAATTTCTCTTTTTCATCTCTTTTCCTTCCATTCTCTTTTCCTAAAAAAAACGAACACAAATTCCTTGTTTTTAAGCAACTCATCGAAAAGCTTCCATCGCATCCCTCCTTGTGGACACGACCCGTTAGCCATAAGCTACACGGTACATTCTTAAACTCCTTGGTTGTTTTCTTTATTTTAGCAACCATCTTCCTATCCACTTTACAACCAGTATAGTTAGCATCCGAAAAACTTGTCATGAAAAATTGTCCGGCCTTCGGGTACAACAAGCTCATTCCAATAGTGCCCGTAAGATATCTAATAATGTGTTTTACCACAATCAAGTGGGACTCTTTAGGAAAGATTGGAATCTAGCACATAGACACATACTAAACATAATATCTGGCCTACTAGCCGTTAAATAAAATAAACTACCAATCATACTTCTATAAGGTTTAATATCTATATTTATATATTGTTCATCCTTTTCAAGTTTTGTTATGATAGTCATGGAAGTCTTACTTGACTTTGCATCTTCAAGCCCAAATTTCTTGATGAGTTCCCTTATGTATTTGGTTTAACTTATAAAAATTACATCACTCATTTGCTTGATTTGGAATCCAAGGGAGTAGTTTAGCTTGCCCATCATAGACATTTCAAACTCATTCTTCATGCATGATTCAAAATCTTTACAAAGCTTTTCATTAGTAGATCCAAATATAATATCATCAATATATATTTGAACAATTAGGATATCACTATCTACATACTTTTTAAACAAAGTGGTATCTACTTTATCTTTTACAAAACCATTTGAAATAAGAAAAATTGAAAGTCTTTCATACCAAACTCTTGGAATTTGTTTTAATCCATATAAAGTTTTGTCTAATTTGAAAACAAAATCTAGATGTATAGGATCAGCAAACTAGGAGAGTTATTCAATATACACTTCCTCTTCAATAAAACCATTTAAAAATACGCTTTTGACATCCATTTGAAAAAGTTTGAAATCTTTAAAAGAAGTAAAGTAAGTGTAATCCGATGGATTCAGGCCTTGCCTGGGCGCAAAGGTTTCCTCAAAATTGATACCTTCGACTTAGGTGTAATGTTGAGCCACTAACCTAGTTTTATTCCTAATTTCTTTTCATTTTTTTTAAATAGCTCATATGTTTTGTCATCATAAAAAAGGGGAGATTGTTGGCCCAAAGGTTACAATCAAGTTATGTATCTATCAAGTACAAGATATCAACAAGTTATATGATTATTATGACAATGTATAACAAAAGCATTGTATATGAGCATGAACAAACTAATAATAGACACTTAATAAATACTTCTCCCCTTTTTGTCTTGCATAAAAAAGGGGAAGCAAAACAACCAAAAACAAATATAGATTTAACATAAGAAAAAACTCATGAATTAAAATACAAAAATTCAGTTCACCACAAATGAAAGAAAATCTATTAAAATTAAGTGGCTTAGTAAAAATGTCTGCTACTTGAAAATCAGTTGAAATATAATCAATTTTAATATCTTCTTTCTCATAGTGATTTCTAAGAAAGTGATATTGAATTTCTATTTGCTTTGTCTTACTATGTTGATTTGCATTTTAGTCATATGAATAGTACTAGTATTATCACAAAATATTTAATATGACATAATGCAAATCATAGTTAAGGAGAGTATGTTTCAACCAAAGTATTTGTACATAACAAGCCCCGACCGTAACATACTCCGCCTCGGTGGTTGAGAGGGCTACAGAATTTTGTTTCTTGAAAAACCTGAAATAAGATAATTTTTTAGAAATTGACAAGTTTCACTTGTGCTCTTCCTATCCACTTTACAACCAGTATAGTCAGCATCCGAAAAACTTGTCATGAAAAATTATCTGGTCTTCGGATACTACAAGCCCATTCCAATAGTACCCTTAAGATATCTAATAATGTGTTTACTGCAATCAAGTGGGACTCTTTAGGACAAGATTAGAATCTAGCATATAGACCCACACTAAACATAATATCTGGCCTACTAGCCATTAAATAAAGTAAACTACCAATCATAATTCTATAAATTTTAATGTCTAAATTTATACCTTGTTCATCCTTATCAAGTTTTGTTGTGATAGCCATGGGAGTCTTACTTGACTTTGCATCTTCAAGCCCAAATTTTTTGATGAGTTCCCTTGTGTATTTGGCTTGACTTATAAAAATTCTATCACTTATTTACTTGATTTGGAGTCCAAAGAAGTAGTTTAGCTTGCCCATCATATACATTTCAAACTCATTCTTCATGCATGATTTAAAATCTTTACAAAGCTTTTCATTAGTAGATCCAAATATAATATCATCAATATATATTTGAACAATTAGGATATCACTATCTACATACTTTTTAAACAAAGTGGTATCTACTTTATCTTTTACAAAACCATTTGAAATAAGAAAAATTGAAAGTCTTTCATACCAAACTCTTGGAGCTTATTTTAATCCATATAAAGCTTTGTCTAATTTGAAAAAAAAATCTAGAATATAGGATCAGCAAACCAGGAGGGTTATTCAATATACACTTCCTCTTCAATAAAACCATTTAAAAATACGCTTTTGACAACCATTTGAAAAAGTTTGAAATCTTTAAAAGAAGTAAAGTAAGTGTAATCCGATGGATTCAGGCTGTGCCATGGGCATAAAGGTTTCCTCAAAATTGATACCTTCGACTTAGGTGTAATCTTGAGCTACTAACCTGGCTTTATTCCTAATTTCCTTTCATTTTTTTTAAATAGCTCATATGTTTTGTCATTATAAAAAAAGGGGGAGATTGTTGGCCTAAAGGTTACAATCAAGTTATGTATCTATCAAATACAAGATATCAACAAGTTATATGATTATTATGACAATGTATAACAAAAGCATTGTATATGAGCATGAACAAAATAATAATAGACACTTAATAAATACTTCTCCCCTTTTTGTCATGTATAAAAAAGGGAAGCAAAACAACAAAAAACAAATATAGATTTAACATAAGAAAAACTCATGAATCTATAATACAAACATTTAGTTCACCACAAATGAAAGAAAATCGGTTAAAATCAAGCGGCTTAAAAATGTCTGCTAGTAAAAAATCAGTTGAAATGTAATCAATTTTAATATCTCCTTTCTCATAGTGATCTCTAAGAAAGTGATATTGAATTTCTATGTGCTTTGTCTTACTATGTTGATTTATATTTTTAGTCAGATGAATAGTACTAGTATTATCACAAAATATTTAATATGACATAATGCAAATCATAGTTAAGGAGAGTATGTTTCAACCAATGTATTCGTGCACAATAAGCCCTGATCATAACATACTCCGCCTCGATGGTTGAGAAGGCCACAGAATTTTGTTTCTTGGAAGACTTGATACAAGATAATTTTTTAGAAATTGACAAGTTTCACTTGTGCTCTTCTTATCCACTTTACAACCAACATAGTCAGCATCCGAAAAACTTGTCATGAAAAATTGTCCGGTCTTCGGATACTACAAGCCCATTCCAATAGTACCCTTAAGATATCTAATAATGTGTTTACCGCAATCAAGTGGGGCTCTTTAGGACAAGATTGGAATCTAGCACATAGACCTACAGTAAACATAATATCTGGCCTACTAGCCATTAAATAAAGTAAACTACCAATCATAATTCTATAAAGCTTAATGTCTAAATTTATACCTTATTCATCCTTGTCAAGTTTTGTTGTGATAGCCATGGGAGTCTTACTTGACTTTACATCTTCAAGGCCAAATTTCTTGATGACGCTTGTGTATTTGGGTTGACTTATAAAAATTCTATCACTCATTTGCTTGATTTGGAGTCCAAGGAAGTAGTTTAGCTTGCCCATCATATACATTTCAAACTCATTCTTCATACATGATTCAAACTCATTACAAAGCTTTTCATTAGTAGATCCAAATATAATATAATCAATATATATTTGAACAATTAGGATATCACTATCTACATGCTTTGTAAACAAAGTGGTATCTACTTTATCTTTTACAAAACCATTTGAAATAAGAAAAATTAAAAGTCTTTCATACCAAGTTCTTGGAGCTTGTTTTAATCCATATAAAGTTTTGTCTAATTTGAAAACAAAATCTAGATGTGTAGGATCGGCAAACCAGGAGGGTTATTCAACATACACTTCCTCTTCAATAAAACCATTTTAAAATACGCTTTTGACATCCATTTGAAAAAGTTTGAAATCTTTAAAATAAGTAAAGTATAATCCGATGGCTTCAAGCCGCGCCATGGGCGCAAAGGTTTCCTCAAAATCGATACCTTTGACTTAGATGTAACCTTGAGCCATTAACCTAGCTTTATTTCTAACAGCGTTACCTGACTCATCCAACTTGTTTACGGCCTAACTCAAGTCTTCTTGTTGATCTTCTTCTCAATGCTGATTTGATCTAAACTTGATTTCTTGAGCTAGAGTCCTTCTTGAGGTCTTGATATTATCTTTATGCTTGAGCTCTTGAATCAATATGAGTTAGCTTCAAAACTTACTTTGAATATTTTCTTGAAGCAAAATAGCAACTAAGATTTTGATTGGATATTTGAAACTTAATAAACACAAGATCATTAGTACTATAACTACATGAGTTAATCATCCTCAAAACTAGAGTGATAGTCCTTTGGGCCAACAATCTCCCCATTTTTATGATAACTAAACTCATAGAATTATATATGCATGGACTAGAGAAGAGCTCAAAAAGCTCTCCCTTAACTCATGCATAAATATAAAGATATTTAATAAAGCTCAATAAACATAAAACATGTATGCCAAACATAAACAACATGCATATATAAACACTAAACACACTCAAATATCTCTCCCCATTTTGTCACTTCATCAAAAAAGATTAATAACACAAACAAGTTATATGCAATATAAATTCATGATGAGGAAAGATAATAAGTTAGCTTGGCTGCATATATGCGTTACATGAAGAAAGAACGACTAAACTCTAAATTACATAGACATAGCATAAACACATAGACGGAGATGTTAAGCTCCCCTACACACGTGTAAGATATAGAAAAGAGAGATCAAACTCTTCTTTATATAATATACTCATCATAAATCAACATATAGAGGAGACGTCTCCCCTTACGTATAGGTAATATATCATAAACAAATTTTAATACAATTTTGGGAATATTGAAAGCAATTTAAAGTTCTCTCCCTCTTGTTAAAAAAATGAGTAAAATTAAAACAAATTCATTTAAAAAAATTCTCTCCCCTTTTTAAAACATTAACGAAACAATTGCATAAGGTTAAAAATGATACCAATAAAAGTGATACCAAACTATGATACCAATTGAAATGAAAATTCATGATATTAACTATAAAATGATATGGGCTTAGTAAAAGATTAATTTGCACTAAAATAACATGCATAAATACATGTATAATTGTAAATCAAGCACAATCAATTAATCATATATATGTATGATGTCAATTATAATTTACACTTGAAATATAAGGTATATATTTAGCTAAACATGACTGAGTATACAAAAATCAAATATCATGTAAATTATGTATATAACTCATTTTATTACCAACCTAGATGTACATGTTAAAAGATTAGTCAATTAAAATTATGTAAGGTAAGATCACCCAACCAACCTCCCACTAGGGTACATATTTTCAAAAATAATTAATTGAAAATAGTTGTGAATAGATTGAAAATACTACCATGTGAAGAATTTAAAAAAACTAATTTAAAATAGTTTTGAAAAACTAGTTCAAAATTCTTCAAATGTGAAACAAATCATATATCTCATGAAACACGGTAATTGCACAAGAATTATCATTCGTAATCGAAAAAAAGAATGCACTTTCTTGCTCATCAGCTATAAACTCATAAGTAAAAAATCATATAAGGAATATATTCACGAAGATAAATCAATAAGGCTTTAAAGAATTCATCAAAACTCATATGAAATTTTTTTTAAACTTTGATATATTGAAACTAGATTTTAAAATTTTGAACATAAATCAAGAAATTTTTTTCACAAATATTATATGCAAGAATCATCAAAACTAGGATATACAAATATAACTAAACAATAATTTAGTACATAAAAGATATGAATCAATTTTGACACAAAGTCAAGAGTATATCTCAACAGTTATATAAGCATATCATAAGTTTTAACAAAAATTTGCATCTAAACATATAAACTAAACATGCAAACAATGATATCCTTCCAATTAAAGCATATAAATATAAGATGGAGGATAGAGATAGTTACCAATACCGATTGAACTAATCTCCATTTCTTTAAAATAAGGTGACATTCCCACCTAAACACCTTGATTGTGATGCATCCATATATTTGTCCATAAGAACCAAACTCTCTCACATTTTGAGAGAGCCCATAGCCATATCAAAAACAATTTGGGTGGTCTTTGGTACCCAAATTTTTTTGAGTCTTTGGGGTTAGTATTTCCAACTCAAATATTCTTACTTGTAAAATTTATAAAATTTAATTTATCATAACAATTGCAAGATGGCCTTTGCAGTCATAATGTGTATAAGTGTACACTTTAGCATACATTTGTAGGATCACCTAGAGTGGGGGTGAATAGGTGATGGCTAATCTAAAGGTCACTTGATGCCAAATAATGCGGAAGCTAAAAACAATTATGACCTTAACAAACTATTTAAACTAAACACCACGTATAACACAAGAGTGTTGCCGAATTCCCCGTGAAGGGCTCTGGACAAACTCCTCTAGATTCCCCTTGAATGGGTTGAGGTGCCGCGTTGGCTCTCTTGGTTGAATACAAGTGCTAGCAAACAAACCCAAGCAAGTATATCAATCAGCACACAATATATCAAGCATGTAAAGATAAGACAAGTAATAGCATGCAAGATATAAACACGAGACAAAGAGAGAGAAAGTGAGCAATCGCAAACACAAGGGATTTGTTTCGAGGTTCGAGCACCCTTGCTCTACATCCCCGCCTTCGACACACGAAGGATTTCCACTATAATCAATCACAATAGATCACCCGATGCCGCAACACCTATAAGCTCTCGGACTCCCTAGTCCGTACACACCGCAAGCCCACCGGCTCGCCGAGGCCGCACCTCAAACAAGGAGTTCACACTCGAACCCGAAACATCGAGTCCACACTAGGACCCGAAACAATGCGAACACAACCGTCCGCCTTCTCAAAGAACAAAGTAGAACTTTGGTGATTACAACTCTTGATCACCTAAAATCCTCTCACAAAAACACTCCTATAGAATGAATATCTCAATGGGTTGCTCAAGTGTTTGTGAGAAAAACAAGGAAAGAGATGGTAGAGAAAAACTCAAAGAAATCTCTTTTAAACACTCTTAATATAAACTCCCTTTTTGATTGAAAGTATTAGCTCTCAATTTTGTGGAAGAAAACCTCTGAAAAGAGTAGGAAAAACTGGCTCTAAAACTTCTCCAAAATCTTGTAGAAAACAATGACCAAACCCCCAAATTTATAGGCTGTCAAAAACTAGCCGTTGGGGTCTATCAGACCTGTCGTTCGACCGCCCGGTCGATCGCCAACGGTCAAAAATCAGACCGTTGGAGCCTCCGGTCGACCGCCCGGTCGACCCAAAAGAACAAAGAGCACTGCTCTCAGTTCCGATCGACTGGGTCGGCAGACCGGCCAACTGCCAGGTCAAGGCGTGCACGTTGTGCACGTCGGTCGACCGAGCCGGTCGACCGACTTCAGCCCTAGTCGACTTGGTAGGTCGACTAGTCGACTTGGCTGAAGCCTGAAACAGAAATCTGATAAGGGATTTAAAACTTGATTTTTTTAATTGAAATAAAATCCCATAAAATACTTTAAAAATCTACAAAAATAGTTTTACCAATATATATTGATAAACAAACATGCTTGCACAAAATCAAGGCATGTTATAAAAGATTGGACTATTTTTGTAATATGAAAATATTGGCTCAATTGAAAACTTGTATTTTTCTAAAACTTGTTTTTTTCAAAACTCCTTTAAGTACAAAAACTAGATATTTTGAACCCATTAAAGCATAGTGTGTATGGATATGATCCACTACACAAATAAGATGAAATATCTAAGTTTTTGACATTAAGCTCTAAACATGATTTTGGTTAAAAGATATGTATATAAGAAATTTCAAAAACCAAAGTATTTTTCCAAAGTAAAAATTCTTTTGTAAAAACAAAACTATCAAGAGTGTGTGTGTGTAAATGTACTTGAGCAATCCACCAACTACTCTATCCTTTACATTTTATCTAAAACAAAATCTTATACCTAGACACAAGTCTTGATCTTGAAGTCTTCCCTTGAAGTCTTCTCATCATCTTGACTTGGTCCAAATGCAATCCAACGAGCTTGACTCCTCTTGATTACTTGATGTGATCTTGATGCATAGGCTCGTGAATCAACCGGTGCTAGCTCCAAAATATGTCTATAAATCCTTTGTTGAAGCTCCACACCTACTAAGATCTTGATAACAAATCTGTCACTAATTAAACACAAGATCATTAGTAAACATAACTACATGAGTTAATCATCATCAAAACTAGGGTGGAAGGCCTTTGGGCTAACAATCTCCCCCTTTTTGATGATGACAAAACTCATGAAGTTATATATGCATGGATTAAAGTAAAGTTTCAAGGAAGCTCCCCTTAACTCATGCATAACACATAAACAAATAGATATGCAATGAGGCACATAAACACGTATGCAAATGTAGGAGTAAACATGCTAATCAAACATAAAACAAAATCACAAAATCTTTTTCTCCTATTTGCAAAACAAAACATATATGCATAAACACAAATCTTAATCCCCCTTAGGCAAGGAAAAACAAATACTTCTCCCCCTTAAGTGAGGAAAACATGCATATATCTCAAATACTTCTCTCCCTTATTGTCAATCATCAACAAAGGGGTTAAAGTAAAAACAAAATCATCAAATTTTTCTCCCCCTTTTTGTCATAAACAAAGAGACCAATAAGGGTTCAAATTAAACATATCAATAAAAGGTTATATGCGATATACATTCATGAAGAGGAAGACGGTTAAGTAACTTCCCTACACATATACATTACATGAAAGAGGGATGACAAGCCCTAATTCACATAACGTATAATATGTAATGCATAAGAGGAGATGTAAAGCTCCCCCTACACACGTGTACCACATAAAGAAGAGATTGTCAAGCTCTTCAATACACAATACACTCAACATGAATCTATATGTAGAAGAGATGTTAAGCTCTCCTTGCATATAAGAAATACAAATAAAAAAAAAAAAATTTTAAAAGGTATCAGAGCTTTTGTAAAACAAACAAATTTTAAGATACCAAAATGAAAATAATCATTTTTGTAAATCATATTGATACCAATTGAAATTTAACAAATATGAAGTTGAAACATATTGATACCAATAGTAAACATAATGATCAAAAATTTTTATTTTTCATCATAAACTTTGTGCTTTTAAAAAATGTGAACCAATTGAAAGTTAAGCACATGAAAATCATATATATGTATGAAATGAGTATACCAATTGACATTGATACATACATATATAAGAAAACAAAATATGAGTATATACAAAAATTATCAATTTAGATACCAATTGAAAAGATCCAATGATACCAATTGAAAATGACAATGTAAGTCAAGTATATAACTCATAACTTATGCCTCCCTTTATATGTTCAAGATTAAAATGATTTTCACTATAAAGCATACTTGAGCATAATCTCCCATCCATCCTCCCATGGATGGTAGGGGTTTTCAAAAATTAGATTTGAAAATATTTTAGCATTGAAAATCACTACCAAACGAAGAATAATAACTAGTTAAAATAATTTTTAAAAACTAGTTAAAGATCCTTCAAAACATGAAATCAAAGCATATGTATTTCATGAATCATACCAAATATAAGAATTGACACTCGATCTATGAAGCTCAAAAATATGTTCATGAATCAAAGTCATGACAAAAGAAATAAAGTGTGAGTGTTCAAAAGTCATGTAAATAGCATTTTCATGAAAATAGACATTGAAGCTCAAAAAGTGTGAGTATCATTTTTTTTATTTTTATCAAACAAACATGAAAATTCATTTTTCATTAAAACAAAATACACTTCTAGGTATATGTATGATTTATCCAATCCTAACAATACACATACATATCCTAAATATAAAAGAGTCTATCAAATGTATTTGCATGAAGGCAAGAGACTCACGGGTATACATGTATATTTATTAGATTTGAATACAAAATACATATACATGAAGTACAACATGAAAATTGGCAAAACAAGTATAAATGAGGAAATCATCAAAACTAGGCTATACATGTGCATATAGTGGGTACAAATGAGCATGAAGTGCAAACATATATAAGTTAATTTGTTGCTCACTATTTGTACATGTATAAATTCAAGTTTTGATAAAACTACATCTAAGCATGTTTTTACCACATGAAGCACATAAAACAAATAAAACATGATCATGCTAAAAATATCATGAATGAGCAAGCATGAGCATAAATAAAATGGGAGTTTAGAGATTGTTACCAACTCCAAAGCTCCAATCATGGTGATAGTCCCACCAAAACTCCTTGATAGTGATGCATCTATATATGTGTCCATCAAGTTCATGTGCATCCACCATCAAGGCACCATTTCTCTCACGTCTTGTGAGAGCCCTCACCTACATCAAAAACACACGGTGGGGATTTGGTACCCATTTTCTTTTGGGTCTTTGGGGGTTAGCTTTGTAAGGCACCCAAACATTTTTATTGGCAAAATTTAAAACATGCAACTTGTCATAACAAAATTTTGCTAAATGGCCTTTGCGGCCAAAATGTGTACATGTGTACACCTTAGGATGCTTATGTGAATGTGTATGATCGTGACGTGCAACATAAGCAAATGCATGATGATGTTGTGCATGAATGTGTGGAGTTTGTTTCTTTGAAAACATTGACTCCAACCTAGAATGATTAAATGCACAAGAGCTCAAAGTTGAGCTCAAACTATCAATTTTATTTTTCAAAACATTAATCTCACTAGTGGTGGCATGTAAAGCATGATGAGATAAAGAATCATTTTTCTTTTTCTTTTTCGAAACAAAATCTTTTTCCTTTTCAAAAACTTTTCTTTTCAAAATTTATTTTCTTGAAAAATAACTTCTCTTTGTTTTTTCACCAAATCAATTTTATTTTTCAAAGTATTGTTTCCTTCACACAAATCATTCAATTTTGAAAATAAGGAAACATTCTCATTTTTCAAATCTTCTTTTCTTTTTCTAAGCATGCAATCTTGTTTCTAAATGAATCTTGTTCTATATGCATGCAATCAAATTTCTTTTTCAAATTTTTATTTTCTTTCTTAATCATGTCATATTTCTCAAGTAGGAGTTGACAAAAAGTGGTAAGCTCATCATATGACATGTCCTCATCCTCGGATTCGGTAGTTACCTCAAGGGGGTTATCCCCTTGGACCATATAGCACAAGTTGGAGGTGTTGCTTCCAACGTCCGAATCGCTCCCCACATAGTATTGATCTTTTTCGCCAAGGGAGATGAGGGTATTCCATACTACAAAAGCCGAATCAAAGTTAGAAATTCTTGATAAATAAACATCATCTAGGGTAGACTTTAAAGCATTAAGGGCTTTTGCATTAGCCTCAAAATTCTTACCATCTAAACAATATGCATTATTAGTAGTGGCAAGATAAACATGATGTTGGCCCAAAGGCCTATCACTCTAGTTTTGATGATGATCAACTCATGTAGTTATATTTGCTAATGATCTTGTTTAATTAGTGACAGATTCTTTATCAAGATCTTAGTAGGTGCAAAGCTCAACAAAGGATTAAATGTCAAGATTTGGAGCTAGCACGGGGTGATCCAAGGAGCTTGGATCAAGCTTGGACCAAGTCAAGAAGATGAGAAGCCTTCAAGGGAAGACTTCAAGAAGTTGAAGACTTGTGTCTAGGTATAAGATTTTTATTTGTTTTAGATAAAAATGTAAAGGATAGAATAGATTGGTGGATTGCTCAAGTCATATCACACACACACTCTTGAGATTTAATTGTCTTTTCATAAAAGAATTTTTTAGTTAGAAAAGACTCTTTCATTTTGGTAAAAAGATTTTTCATTGTGACAAAATTCTATTTGGTTCTTGGTATTTCAAGTTTACATATCTTATATCCAAAACCATGCTTAGAGCCTATTGTCAAAAACTAGATATTTCATCTTGATTGTGTAGTGGATCATATCCATACACACTTGTTTTAAAGTATATCTTGTTTTTGTATTTTGTGAAGTTATGAAAAAACAAGTTTTAGAAATACATGTTTTTAGAAAAACAGTTTTTATTGTGATTAAAACTATTTTTTAGATTTACTGTGAATTTATGGGATTTTTATTGAGTGAAAAGACCTATTTTCAAATCCCGTATCTGTGCAGAACTGAAAACTGTTTCAGGCTTCAGCGGTCGACCGGTCCGGTCGACTGAGTCTGAAGTCGGTCGACCGGGTAGGTCGACCGGACGTGCACAGACGTGCACGCCTGTGTGCACTGGAGAACGGTCGACCGTGCCGGTCGACCGCTTCAGAGAGCTTTGCTCTCAGGAAATCTCGGTCGACCGGGCCGGTCGACCGACAGAGAGTTTACTCTCTCCTCCAGTTGCTCGGTCGACCGGGTCGGTCGACCGGAGGCTCCAACGGTCGGATTTTGACTGTTGGCGGTCGACCGGCCCGGTCGACCGGCAGTACTGACAAATCCCAACGGCTAGTTTTCTGGCAGCCTATAAATTGGGGTTTTTGTCATTGTTTGAAGCCAAGATTTTAGGAGAGCTTTTGTCCAGTTATTTCCATTCTTTTAGCAGAGTTTTCTCCACAAAATAGAGTGCCAATATTTCCTATCAAAAGGGATTTTATCAAGAGAGTGTTTATTGTGATTTCTTGACTTTTCCATCAAAGTTCTTTCCTTGATTTCTCACACTATACTTGAGCATCCATAGTTATATCTATCCAATAGGAGTGTTGTAGTGAGAGTTTTGTTAGGTGATCAAGTGTTTAGATCACCAAGATCTTTCTTTGTATTCGAGGAAGCGGGCAAGTGTGCTCGCGGTGTTTTGAGTTCGGGTGCGGACTTGTTGTACGAGGTGCGGCCTCGACGAGCCGGTGGGCTTGTGGTGTGTAAGGGACTTTGGGAGTCCGAGGGCTTGTAGGTGTTGCGGCACCAAGGAGAGATCCGGTTGGATCGTGCATAGTGGAAATCCTTCGTGTGTCGAAGGCAGGGATGTAGAGCAAGTGTGCTCGAACCTCGAAACAAACCCTTTGTGTTTGCGATTGCTCACTCTTGCTCTCTTACTCTTTTTGTCTCATTTATATCTTGCATTACTTCATTGTCTTTACTTTTCATGCTTGATATACCCTTGTGCTTAATTGCTATACTTGCTTGGGATTGTGTTAACACTAGTATTCAACCAAGAAAGCCAACGCGGCACCTCAACCCATTCAAGGGGAATCTAGAGGAGTTTGTCCAGAGCCTCGCAAGGGGAATTCGGCAACACTCTTGTGTTATACATAAGTGTTCAATTAAAAGAAGTTTAATTTGGTCAACTTAGTTTTAATTCCGCATTATTTGTTCATAAGTGACCATTAGATTAGCCATCACCTATTCACCCCCCCTCTAGGTGAACTTACACATGAATGCCTAAGGCCTTGAGGTACAAAGACATCTTCACCTTCCATGTATGGATGTTAAGAATGTCAAACATGGGTGGTGACATGAAGTCCATGGTGTGTGTACAAAATATTGTGATTAGCCTAAAAAGAGGATCTTTAAGTCTAGATTGTAAGACCTAAATCAGAGTACCAAGCTCTGATACTAATTGTAGGATCACCTAGAGGGGGGTGAATAGGTGATGGCTAATCTAAAGGTCACTTGATGCCAAATAATGCGGAAGCTAAAAGCAATTATGACCTTAACAAACTATTTAAACTAAACACCACGTATAACACAAGAGTGTTGTCGAATTCCCCGTTAAGGGTTCTGGACAAACTCCTCTAGATTCCCCTTGAATGGGTTGAGGTGCCGCGTTGGCTCTCTTGGTTGAATACAAGTGTTAGCAAACAAACCCAAGCAAGTATATCAATGAGCATACAATATATCAAGCATGTAAAGATAAGACAAGTAATAGCATGCAAGATATAAACACGAGACAAAGAGAGAGAGAGAGAGAGAGTGAGCAATCGCAAACACAAGAGATTTGTTTCGAGGTTCGAGCACCCTTGCTCTACATCCCCGCCTTCGACACACGAAGGATTTCCACTATAATCGATCCCAATGGATCACCCGGTGCCGCAACACCTACAAGCTCTCAGACTCCCTAATCCGTACACACCACAAGCCCACCGGCTCGCCGAGGCCGCACCTCAAACAAGGAGTTCGCACCCGAACCCGAAACACCGAGTCCACACTAGGACCCGAAACAATGCGAACACAACCATCCGCCTTCTCAAAGAACAAAGTAGAACTTTGGTGATCACAACTCTTGATCACCTAAAATCCTCTCACAAAAACACTCCTATAGAATGAATAGCTCAATGGGTTGCTCAAGTGTTTGTGAGAAAAACAAGGAAAGAGATGGTGGAGGAAAACTCAAAGAAATCTCTTTTAAATACTCTTAATAAAAACTCCCTTTTGATTGAAAGTATTAGCTTTCAATTTTGTGGAGAAAAACCTCTGAAAAGAGTAGGAAAAACTGGCTCTAAAACTTCTCCAAAATCTTGTAGAAAACAATGACCAAACCCCCAAATTTATAGGCTATCAAAAACTAGCCGTTGGGGTCTGTCAGACCTGTCGGTCGACCGCCCGGTCAACCGCCAACGGTCAAAAATCAGACCGTTGGAGCCTCCGGTCGACCGCCCGGTCGACCCAAAAGAACAGAGAGCACTGCTCTCAGTTCCGGTCGACTGGGTCGGCAGACCGGCCATCTGCCAGGTCAAGGCGTGCACGTTGTGCACGTCGGTCGACCGAGCCGGTCGACCGACTTCAGCCCTAGTCGACTTGGTAGGTCGACTTGTCGACTTGGCTGAAGCCTGAAACAAAAATCTGATAAGGGATTTAAAACTTGGTCTTTTTAATTGAAATAAAATCCCATAAAATACTTTAAAAATCTACAAAAATAGTTTTACCAATATACTTTGATAAACAAACATGCTTGCACAAAATCAAGGCATGTTTAAAAGATTGGACTATTTTTGTAATATGAAAATATTGGCTCAATTGAAAACTTGTATTTTTCTAAAACTTGTTTTTTCCAAAACTCCTTTAAATACAAAAACTAGATATTTTGAACTCATTAAAGCATAGTGTGTATGGATATGATCCACTACACAAATAAGATGAAATATCTAAGTTTTTGACATTAAGCTCTAAACATGATTTTGGTTAAAAAATATGTATATAAGAAATTCCAAAAACCAAAGTATTTTTCCAAAGTAAAAATTCTTTTGTAAAAACAAAACTATCAAGAGTGTGTGTGTAAATGTACTTGAGCAATCCACCAACTACTCTATCCTTTACATTTTATCTAAAATAAAATCTTATACCTAGACACAAGTTTTGATCTTGAAGTCTTTCCTTGAAGTCTTCTCATCATCTTGACTTGATCCAAATGCAATCCAACGAGCTCGACTCCTCTTGATTACTTGATATGATCTTGATGTATAGGCTCGTGAATCAACCGGTGCTAGCTCCAAAATATGTCTATAAATCCTTTGTTGAAGCTCCACACCTACAAGATCTTGATAACAAATCTGTCACTAATTAAACACAAGATCATTAGTAAACATAACTACATGAGTTAATCATCATCAAAACTAGGGTGGAAGACCTTTGGGCCAACAACATTGTGGCATGAGTGTGAACATGGAGTGCATGTGTATGCCATGGTGTATGTGCGTGCATATGTGGACATGTTTCTTGCGAAATATGAATTCTAATTTATTGTGATCAAAAGCACAATGGCTTAAGGCTGAGCCTAAATAATCAACTATATTTTTCAAAATATGAATCTCACTCTTGTCTATAGAGGATAAAGTAATATTAGCATGAGAAACATAAGCATGGGAATAAAAATAATTTTTTCATTTAGTAAAAGAAATGACAAATTCTCTTTTTTCTTTAAACAATATTCAATTTATTTTTCAAATAATCCTTTTCCTTTAAAGCAAACTCTCCTTTGAAAATTAAATCAACTTGGTTTTTCAATGAATCGTTTCCTTCAAAAATAATATTCAGTTTTGAAGATAAGAAACATTCTCTTTTTCAAAAGTTCATTTCTTTTAAAATAAAACTCAACTGAAGAATCATTTTCATCAACTTTGAAACTTTGTTCTTCAAAAGACCAATTTCATTTAACAAAGATTTGTTTTCTTTCTTCAAACTTTTGTTTTCAATTTTTAATACATCGTATTTTTCAAGAAGTTTTTGATAAAATATTGCAAGCTCATTATATGACATTTAATCATTTTTATCACGCTCGAATTCTGATTTTACCTCAAAGAATCATCCCCTTGAACCATGTAGCATATGTTAGAAGTGTCACTTCCTTTTTTTTGAGTTTCTCTCCTTATCATTTAAAGTTTGTTCACTAAGAGAGATCAATGTATTTCACACTACAAAAGCCGAATCGAAATTAAAAACTATAGAAAGATAATCATCATTTCGGGTTAGCTTTAAAATATGAATGGCTTTTGCATTAGCCTCAAAATATTTGTCATTTTTCAATATATGAATGTTTAGTTGTGGCAAGATAAATATTTATACCAAGGGCTTTGAGATATATACTCATCTTAACTTTTCAATTTTGAAAGTAAAGAAAATTAAATATGAGAGGTGCAAGAAAATCCTTGTGTGTGTAAAAAAAGATGTGATTAGCAAAATAAGAATCTTTAACTCTAAATTGTTAGACTCAAATCAAGAGCGCTAAGCTTTGATACCATTTGTAATCACCAATAGGGGGTGAATAAGTAATGTGCTAATCAAATGCGAAATTTAAAACTTTTATACTAACTAAAACTAACACATAAATGATGATAAAAAAAGTGAAGTCGAATTCCCAGTGAAGGGTTCTAGAACTTCTCAAAATTTCTCTTACACTACAACAGAACTGGGCTTCTATGGCGGTTTAAAACCGCTTTAAAATAGCAATGATGGCGGTTTATAAACCGCCATCTATGCCGACGTCGTTAAAAGTCGAGGTCTTTCCACGGCGGTTTTAAACTGCCATTGAAACTCAATTATTTTTAAAAAAATGTCTGGACTTTCCACAACAATTATAAACCACTGTTGAAACTTAATTATTTTTTTTAAAAAAATGTTTACATAAAGAGTGCTAGCACAATTACCTAAACTCAAAAATCTAAAGAATTTCCTCCTCACAAAAAGATCAAATATACTGAGGAATAAAAACATTGGCCAAAATAAAGATTGTACAAAATTATAAATCACGATTCACACTCTTCTTCTTCATCATCATTGTCATACAAAATTCTTCAAAGAGTAAAAGTTCTACCAAACTCTAATCTGATCCATAAACTCAAAATTTAATAAATCCCAAAACTCATCAATCATCAAATGGAGCAAAATTCAATCAAACTCTAATATAATCCATTTCTCCAGTTAACACCAAATTCATTTAGATTATAATCAAACCAAAAGAATTCAATCAAACCCAAAAATATGCATTGTCATTATCCACACATGCTTTACCTAGATCTGGACAATGGCTTTGTTGGAACACATATATTGCATAATTGTTACTGCATTCCTACATTTATTTTGTAATAATTCATACAACTCACTTGTCTTAATATCTAAATTCATGCAGGATATGGTAGAAAGAAGATAAACCGAATCAACAAGATCAATTCAAATCTAGAGGCCATCTTTTCTGAAGACTAGATCTACCAGATAAGATAATACCATCAAAAATCAAAGTAAAAATAGAATTATTGAAGACCAAATCAGTTTTTGCTGAAGATAAAAGGTTAGAACGTCAAATTTAGAGAAGAGATGTAACTTCCAAGAGGATAAAAGGATAGACATTAAAGCAATAGACTAGATTCCCCATCCTCTGGCTTCACAGCCAGAAAAGCCGCAGAAATACAGCCAAAGTAGCGTTTGCGCTGTAGGACTTTTGAATTAGGGGATCGTTTGCTCCCCCTATCCCCTACACTATCTCTTATCTTTGTTTTCCTATAAATACCTGTATTCATTGAGAGAAATGTACACCAGAGGGCTATAAAGTCTATATTATGAAGAGAGTTGTGTTTATTATAATGCGAGATTGGAGAAGATCAAAAATTTTGTAATTGATGATTTATGAATGAAATTCAGAGTTTTTATATAAGATCGTGCACCATTTTCAGTCAAAGTTTCCTCCACTCTTCTCTTTATTTTGATGCGATTCTTTTTTAATTGTATATTTTATTTTATGAATTCATCAATAATCTATTGCATGTTTTCTCTTCTTTTTTTGGTAATTCTCTTGTCTTCAACAGTGTTTGAAGTAGGAAGACGACAAGGCGACGATAAATCTTGTGCCAATTTTGGGTTCCATCTTTCTTCTCCTTTCCTCTCTTATTTTCTTCATCGCTTATTTCACTTTGCCTTTACATTAATTAGCACTCTTTTACTTCTTTTATTTTTGTACTTCTCTTATTTCTTAATTCGTGAAGATCTTTAGTTTTTAAACAAAACTCAAACCTTTATTTAAAGGATTTCTCAAACTAGATTGAAAGATAGATTTAGATTTTTAAAATTAGATTTTTAGAACAAGTCCCTGTGAATTCGACCCTATTCTTACCACTATACAATTTTTCTAAAAAGATTTCAAGCAAGATTAGGTTTTCATAAGTTATACGTGGTTTGAATAATGATGAATTTCTTCATGAACTTTGAACTGCGAACAGTTTTTGGCGCTGTTACCGAGGACTTGTAAAATTTTTGGTTTTTGAAAATTATCATTCAATCTTTTTCTAGTTTTATATAAAAAAATTTAAAAATTAAAAATTAAAAAAATTAATTTAATTTTTTTCAGAAATGTGAATTAAAAAAATTTAATTCAAAATTTTTTCTTTTCATTACTTTTTTTTCCATCCATAAGATCTAAACTTCAAACTTTTCTTTTGCAGGAATATTGCATCAACCAGCAAAGATTTGTACTACAGGACGAAACTTGCTTGCTTATGACATAATTGCATTGCTAAACTAAAATAAAAACAAAAATTACTTGCTTCAGAGTCGTCGGAAAGGTTAGTAATTTTCTAACTCTACCCACGAATCTTCTGTTAGTGGGATTTTGGAGGTGATTATTGATTAAACTTATACTACATTAGTGCATATTGTGTAAAAATATCTTAAGAGTTGTCCCCCATACATAAAGTCGGGATTTCATTACTTGTTCCTTAGCTCAAAAATCACAACACATATAAGTATTCCCCATCTTGAACTAAATTTAAAATAAATTAGAAACTTGACCATTAGATTTCGAGCTCATTAAGTGGATCCATTTTCAGAATACTCTAGTGATTACTTTAAAGCTCGCGAGAGAGAGCTTTCTTATCTAGAAATGATGACTTAGTCATTGCGGGGGTGCCTGACCTGGAGGAAGGACAGATGAACTTCCTTATTTAAGAAAAGATGGTTGGATTTTGTAAGCGCTCAGTCTGGAGGAGGAACTGAACCGCTTATTTGACGGCTTTAACTGGTCAGCCCACAATCTTTCTAACCCAGTTAGGAGCTGTCTAATTAGATAGAATTTTATTCTCTTCAGATTAGTAGCTAAAAAATTGATTACCTTCAAATTAAGTTTCAAGATAAAGAAAACAATTGATTGAATTTGATTGGTTAAGTCATCTTGTGTGCAATCTTATTTAGGATTTAGAAAATCCTTCTTTAGGGTAGTACCTTGGTTCATGCGAAAGTGGGTTCATGCTAAGTATTGATTAGAATCCATTACTATTGACACAATGAGTGACACGAATTTAACCCAACAAATAACCTTAAAAGATTACATGTATCCTATAAGGTCCACCCAACATTCCTGTATCACTTTATCGGCCCTTATGGCAAATTTGAGATTAAATCAGGTATGATACAAATGCTTTCAGTCTTTGGGATTGACCAATGAGAAGACAGAGGAATCCCTAAAACTTAGGTTGTTCCCCTTCTCCCTAAAGAAAAAAACCAAAGCTTGGGTTCTTTCTCTCCAGCCTGATTCAATTTCCACTTAGGTAGGTTTAGCTAAAGCATTCTATAGGAAGTTCTACTCCAAGCAGAAAATTGCTACCATACATCAAGCCCTCAACACATTTCATCAAATACGTTTTACACATATTTTGCAAGATTCAAGGATCTTTTACTTGAGTGTCCTCACCACGAATTTGAAAAGATTCGTTTGATCCAAATGTTATATGATGGCTTAGATTACTCAACTAAGATCATGCTTGAGTCCCTTTGCAATGGATCATTCACTAGTAAAATCGCCAATGATGCATGACAATTTTCGAAGTGGTGGTAAAAAATACTTTAGAATGAGAACATGTTGATGTTAAGTAACCCACAACCACAACAACTACCACCAACAAGGGTGGTTTGCATAGAGTCAACCCTAATTTTGAGACTAATACCAAAATGACATCAGTTATGAGAAGACTTGAAGCTTTAGAGATAAGCAAGGGAGCACAATCTTCAGCTCCTGAACCGTTTAATCCAGTGGTGCTCCCATTTGTGTCCTTTGTGACAGTCAAGACCACTTGGTTGAACAATACCCCAGGTTGCCAATTACCAAAGCGGAGCAAGTAAATATACTCAATACAATTTCGCAAGCCCAACCCCAACAACAAACCATTCAGTGAATGTATAATCTGGGATGGCGAAACCATCCCAACCTTTCATGAAAATCTTCTCAAGGACAAGGATATGTTGGATCACTATCATTTCAAAGACCATCTTCTAATAAACAATTTCAAAAGAGAAATCAATTCAATGCAACACCATCTGTCCCTCCATATGTCCCTCCCAATCAAAGAAAATCATCTTTAGATGACACTCTTCAACAATTCATACAGAGCCAAGCCATAACTAATCAAACCCAAGCCCAAAATCTCACAATCAGAATCAGGCGATAGCCCGGCTCGAGGTTCAGATAGATTAGTTAGCTGCATCTGTTAGGGAGATAAAGAGAGAACATTTTCCCAGCAAACTGTGCCCAACCCGAGAGGACAACCTGCTGCTCAAAATATTCCTACAGGCCAGTTTGAAATTGGTTCTGATTCAAACCATAAAGTCCAAACCATCCACACTTTACGATCGGGCAAAAGAGTGGACAACCAAGTCCAAGCGCCACCAAACAATCCTTATGTTGTCAAGGAAAAAGAAAAAGAGAACCCAAAGGAGTCAACAAAAAAAGATGTTCAAGTTGTTGTTGACAATCAAGAAAAACCCTTTGTGCCCAAGGCCCCATTTCCTCAACGTCTTCAACCACCTAGAAAGAAAATTCACTTTAAGGTAATTTTGAAAGTTTTCAAACATGTCCAAATCAGCATTCCCTTCTTATATGCCATCAACCAGATTCCTTCATATGCCACGTTTCTAAAGGATCTAGCCACTGTCAAAAGGAAAAGTTATGTACCTCGTGAAGCTACATTTGCTACACAAGCTTCCTATCTCATCCAGCAATGCATTGCACCCAAGTATGAGGATCCGAGGAGTCCAACTATTTCTATTAGGATAGGAGATTAGGTTATGGTGGTGTTTGCTATATTTACGGGAAAGTGTAAACCTTTTACCCTATTTTGTGTACAAATAATTAGGTTTAGGGGAGTTATAATCCACTAACCTTACATTACTTCTAGCAAATAGGTCGTTCAGCTCCCCAAGGAAATTGTTGAGGATGTTACTTTGAAGGTCGACGAATTTTATTTCCCTGTAGACTTTGTAATCTAAGACACTGAATCAGTTAGAGACCCAAGCAATCACTCCCCTGTGATTTTAGGGAGACTATTTCTTGCTAGTGATGATGCTGTCATTAGATGTAGAAATGAAGTCATGACATTTTCGTTTGAAAATATGACAGTTGAGCTAAACATTTTTCACACTAGTTTCCAACCACATATAATGGACGATCATGAATAGGTCAACATGATTAATGTGTAGGTCAATCACACTTTTGAGGAGTCTTGCTATGAAAACCCCTTAGAGAAATGCTAGGACCATTTTTGAATGAATTTTGATATTGAGGAGTCCACAGAAGAAGTCAATGCATTGCTAGATTCTGTTCTCATCATGGACACTAACCTATGGAGACCCAACATAGAACCCTTGCCATTGCCAATATCTGTTCATATTCCATCAATCATCAAGCCTCCCAAGTTGGAGCTCAATCTTTTGCCAGACACGTTAAAATATGTCTTTCTAGGTGAGTCAGAAACTTTGCCTGTGATAATTTCTTCCCATTTAGATAAGGACAAAGAAGGAAAGTTGCTTGATATTCTTGGTGAACATAAGAAAGTCATAGGATGGACCATAGCAGACATCAAAGAAATTAGCCCCTCTGTGATAATACACCAAATTCATCTCGAAGAGAATGCCAAAACCTCAAGAGAACCACAGAGGCATTTGAACCCTGTTTAAAAAGAGGTAGTGATGGCGGAGGTAATGAAATTGTTAGATGCAAGTATCATTTACCCTATCTCCGATAGTTAATGGGGTAGTCATATGCAAGTTATGCCAAAAAAGTCTAGAATCATAGTTGTTACTAATGAGAATAATGAGTTCCAACTCATGCTCAAACTGGTTGGCGATGTGCATAAACTATAGAAAACTCAACTCCATGACTAGAAAAGATCATTTTTCTCTATCTTTCAACGACCAAATGTTAGAACATCTTGCCGGTCATGCTTACTATTTTCCTTGATGATTATTCGGGATATAACCAAATCCCCATTGCTCATGAGGACCAAGAGAAAACGACATTCACATGTCCATTTGGCACATTTATCTACCGTCGCATGCCCTTTGAGCTATGCAATGCACCGACTACTTTTCAGCGGTATATGTTGAGTATCTTTTCGGATATAGTCAAGTGATTTCTAAAGATTTTCATGAATGACTTCTTTATCTTTGGGTCTACTTTTGATGAGGGTTTGTATCATCTGTCGTTGGTATTAATAAGAATCAAGGAGAAGAACCTAGTTCTTAATTGAAAAAATGCCATTTCATGGTGAAATTCGGGATTGTCTTAGGACACATTGTTTTTGATAAAGGAATAGAGGTTAACAAAGCTAAGGTAGACCTAATCTTGAAATTACACCTTCAAAAACAGTTCGGGAGGTGTGATCCTTCTTACTCCATGCTAGATTCTACCGCCGCTTTATCAAAGACTTTTTGAAAATTTCTAAACCTCTTTGTGATCTTATATCAAAGGATGCTCCCTTTTAGTTTAACCCTTCCGTTGCAGCCTTTGAAAGGCTCAAGACCTAGTAATCTCAGCACCCATCATCTGACAACCTGACTGAAATCTTCCATTTGAGGTGATGTGCGACGCTTCTGACTATGCAATAGGAGTTGTCCTAGGCCAGTGAGTGGATAAACCTCCTTATATCATTTGTTATGCTAGTAAGGCTCTCAACGATGCCCAACTGAACTACTCCACCACTGAAAAATAGGTGATGGCAGTCATTTTCGCTCTTGATAGATTTCGTCCCTACCTTATAGCTTCTAAGGTCCTAATCTACACGGATCATGCTGTTTTAAAGTACCTTCTCATGAAAAAGGATACTAAAGCCCGTTTAATCCATTGGATCTTTGTAATACCCTGTTCCCAGAATACGTACTTAGTTGCGTATTCAGTTTTCGACCGTATTTTTCGATTTACTTCCTGTATTTGACCGATTTCAATTTCAAATATCATTTTCCAATATATTAGATTTTCTATGATTTTCTGGATTTTTCCTGAATTAAAATAAATTTCTTCAAAACCGGTGTCGACCAGTGTCGCTGATCGATTCCTGGATTTTTATTTTACAAACGGTTAAGAATTTCTAGAAGAGTCTTTAGACCTTATTTCTTAGAATGATATTTCCTACTTAAATACTTTTTCTGAGGATTTTATGAATTTATGAAAATTTCAACGGAGTCGGTAAATTACTGATTCCGGGATTTTTAGTTTTAAAACTATAAAATATTTCTTCAAACGGATTTCACTATACGTCTTCATATATTATTATTGATTTTTGGTAAAATTTACGAGTCGTTCCGAGATACTTGAATTTCGGACGATTTCGGTATTTCCCGAAATGTTTTCCGCATCCTCGACTTAAACCCGGGAACTTGTATTTTCAATATTTTATTTTCTAAATCCAAGAGAAAATATCTTCTCCTTTATGATTTCTTTTCTTTTTCCTTTCCTTATTTCTTTCCTCCACAACCACAAGTTTTTTTTCCATTTTCCAAAATTCCATTTTCTCCAAAAATTTCAACCCCACACATTTTCTCACCTACTTCCTCATTAAATGCCCATCTTTTCTCTCTCTCCCATGGCCGGCCAAGTGGTGGCTAGGAGAGACACCTCACCTCCCCTTTTTGCACAAAACCCCCTCTCAAATTCTTTATTTGCATCTCCTTTACAAAATCAAATCCTATATAAGTTTTCCTTTACATTCTTTTACTCTTTTTCTTCACTTCACCAAGAAAATAGCCTTCACCATTTCCTTCTCCATCTCAAACCCTAACTCCAAAGCTCACCTAGGTTTTCATCTCCATCTCTAGCAACCAGCTCTACCTTGAATTTGGATCGCATCTCTCTTCGTCGGAAGTATCGCCAAGGATCGAGTGGGTGATACCGTCGACTACGATCTCTTCCGAACTCGCATAGAACTTCGATTAACCGTTCGAGGTGAGTATATTTACTCACCAAGACTTGTAAACTCCTTTGTGTACTTGTGTTGACAAATCATGCACACTTGTGACATAAAAATCATATTTTTAGACCCTCAAACAAAACCCTAGAAATCTGTTCTGTTTGCTGTTTTCCCACGATTAGTCGACTAGACCTAGGGACTAGTCGACTAACCCACCTTAGTTGAAACGTAACATTTTCTGATTTCACAGTTTTAGTCGACTAGATCCTATTACCAGTCGACTAGAGACCCCTAGTCGACTACTATCTTGACCCTAGTCGACTAATCTTTCCCTGAACCAGAAAACCCAACTCTCGGTTCCAGTCGACTCATACAAAATATTAGTCGACTTAGGACCCCTAGTCGACTACCCATTCCTCCCTAGTCGACTCCTGTTTTCCTGAAATAAAACATCAACTCTCTGTATTACAGACTTAGTCGACTTAAGTATCCATTAGTCGACTAGTAGTTCCCTGTTAGTCGACTACCCTTACAACCCTAGTCGACTAACTTTCCCTGAAACAGAACCCAACTCTCTGTTTCCTAGTTTTAGTCGACTCATCCAGACTAGTAGTCGACTTAAGACCCCTATTAGTCGACTAACCCTTCCACCTAGTCGACTAATTCTGACTGTTTGACTTAGTTGATTCTGTTCTGAATTTGGATCTTATTGTTGATACATGTGTGGCATATTATTCTTGTTCATGCTTCTTAACTGGTACTACATGACATGTTACTTGATAGACATTATCTCATATTACTTCATGACTTGTTATTACATATCATCGCTCCATAACTTGTTAAAATGTGAATATCACCACTTATCATGCCATCACTTGAACCAAGCATGATACACTTGACTTTTATATAAAATGGACCAACTTACATATGGGTCGGGGAAAAACATGCGGATATCGATATGTGTTCGTGTTTACAGTGGCTTTTAGGAATGTTGTGCAACTCATGTTCCGGTCTGACCTGTGGGCCTCCAGGGGACCGAGGGGAGTGCTTGCTCCCTCTATTACTGGTACCATCATGTTAAGGGCATACATAAGTCCCTCCTGTTTAGCCTAGCGGCTGGCTTCCGTCACCAAGCAACGGAACAATCCTGGACCGTTATCCCGGGCATGTACGGGGTCCACTGTAAACATAGTTCGTCGATACAACCGCTGATTTCCAATAACAACCTTGCTTTACTAGGATATGGATCTATGTGCTCTGGGACGCTGGGCCACATAGCTAGATATCACAGTAAGACAAGTAATAATAATAAGACGTCAACTGTAGATTTATTATATTTAGGATTTTATCTCCTCATGCTTTTCATACTTGTTAGTTGATATTCCTTATAATTGTTTCATCTTTCCTTATTCATGTCCCCTAGCCACTTGGCTATAGTTTGTTTATTGTTATATGTCTTGACTCCTTGGATTTGCACATTCAGATTCCGAAGCTTGGAACGAAGTGGAGCCATCCACAGAGGACCAAGCTTACTTTAGTGAGCAGGCGGACTAGTTCCAGTCCCTTCGTGCCAGACTTACCTTTTGACTCACGAGATCTCCTTTCTACTTGTGAGCTTTTTGTATACATATTTGTATATATTTCTTTTGGACTTGGTTATGATGTAATGCACATGTAATGTGTAATACTTTATAATATCCTGTGATAACTTTGTATGTGTACTTCTTGTGTTGGCATATGTATTGATACCACGCTTTGTCGCGTACTCTGTTTCTTGTTGTACTTTTTGCTTAGCGTATATACGGGTGGGGCATTTTCTGACCTACGTATATACGTCGCAGTGACGTCCCTGTATTCGTGGAATCGGGGCGTTACAATCTTACTCCAACAGGAATTCGATCTAGAAATTCACGATAAAAAGGGGGCTGAGAATGTTGTCGCAGATCACTTGTCTAGGATAGTGGTCAAATCTGTATTCGACTCGCTACCTGTCCTTGAGACATTACCTGATGAGCAGTTAATGTCCATTTCCCCTTTGACTGTTTTGTGGTATGCCGACATTATGAACTACCTTGTCACAGAACAGATGCCTGATTCTTGGACTAAGCAAGAACGATTACGAATGATTACGTTTCTTAACTAGAGTTAAATGGTTCAGGGATGAACCATATTTGTTTAAATACTGTTCCGATCAGATCATTTGACGCTGCATTCCTGAATCTGAGTTCAGGAACATCCTTTCATTCTGTCATGACCAAGCCTGTGGTGGTCATTTCAGTAGGAAGAAAACTGCTGCAAAAATTTTGCAATGTGATTTTTAATGGCCCACTTTGCTTCGTGACGCTCATATCTACTGTCAATCATTTGATCGTTGTCAACAAGTATGGAAGATTGCACGACGGAATGAAATGTTGTTAAACCCAATCTTAGTTGTCGAAAACTTTGATGTTTGGGGCATCGATTTCATGGGTCTCTTCCCTATGTCTCATGGATACCAATATATCCTTGTGGCAGTTGACAACGTTTCTAAATGGATAGAGGTTGTATAAGTTAGATCCAATGACCACAAAGTTATGATAAACTTCTTGAAAGAGAATGTATTCTTCCGTTTTGGCTTTTCTCATGCAATCATTAGCGATGGTGAAAAATATTTCTGCAACCATACATTTAAAGTCATAATGAGAAAATACTGCATCAATCATAGAATAGCCACCCCTTACCATCCGCAGGCTAGTGGTCAAGTAGAAGTTTTCAATTGAGCCATCAAGATCATTCTAAAGAAAACTGTGAACATCATTAGAAAAGATTGGTATTTTCGATTGACTGATGCCTTATGGGCATACAAAACTGCGTATAAAACTCCTAATGGAATGTCTCCATATAGGTTAGTCTATGGTAAAGCTTACCATCTTTCTATCGAGGTAGAACACAAGGCATACTGGGCAATCAAACGCCTAAATTTTGACCTTGACAATGCAGGTGAGTTTAGGAAACTTTAACTTGATGAGCTTGAAGAGATAAGGAATAATGCATATGATTGTTCAAAACGGTACAAGGACTGTATGAAAATAATGCATGATAGGGTTATAATTCGAAAGTATTTTCAGCCAGGACAGAAAGTCCTCTAGAATTTCTGTTTACATCTCTTTCCAGGAAAATTTAAATCTCGTTTGACTGGTCCCTACATTGTTCAGAAGGTGCACCCACATAATGCAGTTGAGATCCACAATACCACGGATGATACCACTTTTCAAGTTAAATGGCCATCGGTTAAAGTCATCCCGTGAGTATTTGAGCCCAGAAGTGGAGAAAATCCTTCTAAAAGATTCTATTTATCAGGATTGTCTTTATACACACTAGGGATCCATTTCTATATTATAGTGTTTGTGTTTTCTCTTAACTAGGCAATGATAGATGACATCCATTCATTCTCATCAGGTACTATCTTCCTTCACATTCTTGCGGTTGTATCATACTGTGCATTCATTCATACATTGAGGACAATACATGAGATAAGTATGGGGGAGGGTTCTAAAATAAGTTTTCTTTTAGGTTTTCTTCGAAGGTTTTCGGGAGAAAAAAAACTTTTTGAAAAGAGAAACAATATTTTGACTGATTTTTGTAAGAAATTAAGTTAATTTTAAGGAATAGGAGAATCATAATTAGGATTTTCTATACTTGGTCAAAATAAGACTATTTGTTTGATTTCTAGGATTAGGAAGAAATTTTGGAAAAGTAATTTAGTCTTGATTTTTACCTTGATGAAATATGCTTCTTTTATACACTTACACAGTTACGATTCAGAAACAAAGATTCTTATGCCTTAATATATATATATATATATATATATATATATATATATATATATATATATATATATATATATATATATATATATATATATATATATATATATATATATATATATATATATATATATATATATAATCCTCTGATTAAGCTGGGTATTTGTACCTCATAAAGCATAAGTATCCACGCCTAAAATTGGTCCATATAATAAATTAAATCCTTATTTTTGTGGCCTTGTTTGCTCAAGTCCTTAAGTCCTTGGGTTGTTTTCTCACTTGGTGCCCTATGACTGTCCAGTTTGAAAATTACCGATCTAAGGTTCATTACATGGGCAAATTAGAAAGCCTTAGAGAGCTAAGGAATATTACCACCAATATATAATAAACAAGGGATAAGAGTTAGAGTTAAAGAATCCTTAGTCAAAAATTCAGGCTCATAAGATGCATATGACTTAGGATAAGAAAATAGACTATATGAGAATACAATTTTATTCCTAATCTTGATTGATAACAAATCTTTGAATAGAGACTAAGTCTAGAGGTGAATAATTTGGTACTCCTATAACTTACAAATTGCTTATTTCTTGTAAAAATACTTCATATATTTTCTCTTCTTTTCAAAAATATATTTTTGAAACTACTAACAATTTATTTTTTCTTTATGGATTTTATGGGTGAAATCTACTGAAAACCCTCAAGAGACAAAACTCATCCTTTAGGAGTAACATAGAGATTAAACGACTTGTTGTCGTGCTAAAGTGCAACCGTGATTCCTACAAAAGTAAGTTAGGTTAGGTCAGGCCAGTTTAGTTTTTCTTCTCTCTCTTTGTTTTGCTCGAGGAAGAGCAAAAGATAAGTATGGGGTGTATTTGGACATATATATTACATAATTGTTATTGTATTCTTACATATATTATGTAATAATTCTTACAACTCACTTGTCTTAATATCTAAATTCATACAGGATACGGTACAAAGAAGATAAAACAAATCAACAAGTTCAATTCAAATCTAGAAGTCATCTTATCTGAAGACTGGATCTACCATATAAGATAATACCATCAAAAATCAAAGTGAAACAGAATTTTTGAAAACCAAATCGGTTTTTGCTGAAGATAAAAGGATAGAACGTCAAATTCAAAGAAGAGACGCAAATTCTGAGAGGATAAAAGGATAGACATTAAAGCAACATACCAGATCACCTATCCTCTAGCTTTACGACCAAAGGAAGTCTGCGGAAACACGGGGCCATGTTTTCGTGACAGGACTTTTGAATTAGGGGGAGACACATTATCCTTTATCCTAATTTTCTATAAATACTTGTATTCGTTGAGAGAAATGTACACCAGAGGACTGTAAAGGCTATATTGAGAGGAGAGTTGTGTGTATTGTAATGCGAGATTGGAGAAGATCAAGAATTTTGGAATTGATAATTTATGAATGAAATTCAAAAATTTTCTACAAGATCGTGCACCATTTTCAGTCTAAGATTCCTCCACCCTTCTCTTTATTTTTGATGTGATTCTCTTATTTTAATTGTATGTTTTATTTTATGAATTCATCAATAGTCTATTGCATGTTTTCTCTTCTTTTCTTTTGTTAATTCTCTTATTTTCAATAGCGTTTGGAGGAGGAAGACGACAATGCACGACAAGTCTTGTGCAAATTCTGGGTTCCATCTTTCTTCTCCTTTCCTCTCTTATTTTCTTCATCATTTATTTCACTTTGCCTTTATATTGGCTAGTACTCTTTTACTTCTTTTATTTCATTACTTCTATTATTTCTTGATGCTTGAAGATTTTAGTTTTTAAACAAAACTCCAACCTTTCTTTAAAGGACTTCTCAAACTAGATTAAAAGATAGATTTAGATTTTTAAAAACTAGATTTTTAGAACAAGTCTTTGTGGATTCGACCATATACTTGCTACTATACAATTTTCCTAAAATGATTTCAAGCAACATTAGGTTTTTATAAGTTGTACATGGTTTAAACAATGATAGATTTCTTCATAAACTTTGAACCGCGAACAGGCTTCTCCATGATCTCTTTGGATTGAGAACGGGATCGAAGATGTTGTGAGTGAGCAGATGTTACCATCTTATCAAGTTTTGGATCGAAGAACAGGATCGAGTTCTGGATGGAAACGCCACCATCTTAATCGAATTCTGGATGGAGATGTTATCATCTCAATCTAGCTCTAGATGGAGACGTCGCCGTCACGATTGAGTTCTGGATTGAGATGCGAGGAGAGAGAGATGGGGCAAGGCTATGACTGAGCAGATCAAACTTAATTAATTCCAACAAAAACACACTCATATATTCAAGAACAAAGAGAGAGGACGCAAATTGATAATGTGGCTAGGAGATGGAGAATTTAAGTTATTTTTTATTTATTTACAAAAATCACAAGTGACACAAGGAGATATTAGGGCGGTTCCTTAGAGAACCTCCCTAATATATAAAATATATAACAACAGTTCATTATAAAATTGTTGTTATAAGTCTATTAGGATGGTTCTTATAGGAACCACCATAGTAGGTCCCTCGAATTTTCAGTTATTTTCCTCGCCATAAATTCTCGTGCAGAAACTATTAACGGCAGTTCTTTATAGATCGCCCTACTAGGTCCCCCGAATTTCCAGCGCCTTGAAAATCAAAAAACAAGGTCAGGCGGTTCTACATCTTATATTAGGGAGGTTCTGAAGAGAGCAGCCCTAATATGTTTCAGGCTAATTTGTAAAATTTTAAAAAATTACAAAATTGCCATCACTTTTCATTACAAGGTGGTTACAGACCAAACCGCTGTTAAAAATGTGTCGTCTATTCTCGGTACTGTACTAGTGTTGATTCAGAGTTGAGGTGCTTAATTGACCTCTTGGTACTAAGTAGTATAGGAACATGAAAGTATATCAAAATGTAAAGATAGACAAACAATAAGTGCATGCAAGATTTAAACACAAGTGATTAGAGTGTGGAGAGAGGAGCAATTGCAAATACAGAAGAATTATCTTAAGATTCGAGTCACTTGCTCTATGTCCCTACCTTCACTGTAGTGAAGGATTTTTCACTATAATTGATCCTACAAGATCACTCTATGCCGCAATACTTACAAATCCCCTCAAGAACTCTTAGACCCACAAGTCCCTCACTTGTTCCCATAAGAATAATACATATGTGAATCAACAAGCTCACCGAGGCCGCAATCTCCAACTTCTTGAATATAAAAGTAGAACACTTGGTTATCAACTCCTTGAACACAAATAAATCACTTCACAAACACGAATCCTATAGGATAGATGTAGAAATGATAGCTCAACCTTGTGTGAGAAAACTAGATAGATTGGTAGTAGAAAACTGAAGAAAATCTCTTTTAAAAACCACAAGAGAAGCACTCTTTAAAACTCTCTTTTGATATGGAATTGAAGATCTAAAACTTGTTGAGAAAACTTTGTTAATGATGAAAAAATAAGCTCTTGAAAATATTGGTAAAAACTAACCCAAAAACTCATATATAAAGGCTAAAACAAAACTAGCCATTAGGGTTAAATAGGGTTAGAATTGACCTGCCGGTAACCAGACAGTCGACCATCCAATGGCTATTTTAATAGCCATTGGAGCTGTCGGTCAACCAGGCGGTTGACCGAGCTCAACTCCAGAGAGCACAGCTCTCTTGCGGTCAATCGACCGGTAAACCAGAAACCCTAAACAGAGATCAGAGATATTTCTGCGGTCAACCGGTGGTCGACTGACATGCACAAGCACAAAGCTGTGCATATAAAGTCAACCAGGCGGCCGACCGATAGAGCACTTAGTTTTGGCTTGCGGTCGACCAACTCAGCCCAAAACTTGATTTTTGTTTCTATATTAAAATACATTTTTAAATTTTTTTAAATCCAAATAAATCTCTATAAAATCTACAAGAATAAGTTTATATAAATACAATATAGAAAAAATATGTGTGATCAAACATCAACACATACTATAAACATGTAAACTTGTTTTTGAGATAAGTAATACAATTTGACACATAAACTTTATTAAAAATTGCTTTTCTAAAAACTAGACTTTAAATAAAAAATCAAGTTTATTCAAAAACTTGTATAAATATGAAACAAGTATTTCCAACTCATTTGAAGCACAATATGTGTGGATAGAATTCAAGATACATATAAAATAATATGAACTTGTTTTTGATGAAATCTACTGATGAAACTAAAAACGGGTTAAACTGAAAATTAAATTTTTGTATGTATGTAAGTATATAAACTTGAGCAACCAAAACTAATCTAAACTTTACACAAATTCTAAATTAAAAACTCTAAACTCAAGTCTTCTTTTGATCTTCTTTTTCATGTTGACTTGATCCAAACTTGATTCCTTGAACTAGACTCTTTCTTGAGATCTTGTTATGATCTTTATGCATGAGCTCTTAAATCAATATGTGTTTGCTTCAAAGCTTAACTTTGAATTCTTTTGTTGAAATTAATACAATTAAGATCTTGATTGAATATTTAAAACTTTATAAATACAAGATCACTAGTACTATAACTATATGATTTAATCATCATCAATACTAGAGTGATAGAACTTTGGGCCAATAGGATTATCTAAAGAGTGTAAGAAGCCCTGATATTTCACTTTGGAAGTGTTTGTTTAAAAATCATGTGGTCTAGCTGGAGGTTGGCCCTCAAAGAACCCGATTGGCGCATGGTTCTAACCTGGTGCCTGATCGGGGCGAAACCAGCACTTGAAAACGTGTGTTTTATGAAATCAGTGTAAAAGGGTGCGTGCTAATGTTTCCTCGATACTTTCATTATAGCATTGGCTCAACGGGTCGAATCCACAAGGACGTGAAACGATAGAAGTATTAACAGTTTATGTTCACGTATTATGTTAACAAGTTCTTCTTTGCTAAAGAATGAGGAAAAGAAAAGGAAACGAAATCCGGAGGTGATAGGGGAGAAAGTGATGAAGACGGCGATGTGAAAATAAAAGAGAAGTGATTTTGAAAATAAAAAGAAGATGAAAGAAAAGTGAACTAAGAAGTTGGTGAAAACATCAATAAGAAAATGATAAAAAGTTTTTAGAAATTATTTTTAAAACAAAGTAAAAAGGAAACTCATGGCTACTAACTACTAATTGCTCCACTAACCATGCTAACCTCTTAGTGATACTTACCTCACATGGATCATTGGCTATCACTAGTCCTTGGTTTCAAGAGACAATACAAAGCATGACACATATGATTGTTCTTCTACATTCAAACAACACATCCATACCGTACAACAAGTTACAAGTTACTATTAAATCATCAAAACCGGTTAGAGGTGAGCTTGAAATAAAGAAGACATTGAAAGTTAGCAAGTTAGTGGGTTAGATGTTAGAAATGTTAAAATGTTAGAATCCATCATCATGAGCCATCAATGGCTCTTGAGCAAGACCTTATAGAGGCTATTAGATTCATGTGGATTATCAAGTAAGTGGATAAATGGTTAGTAGTCAGTAGTTAGATTGTCATAAGGAAAAGAAAAATTAGCTAAACATCATATAGAAGATGGAGAAGATTACGAGGGAGAAGAAAAGAGACACCTTTACATAAATTGTCACCATCTATTACATCAATCTCTATCTTTCTCTCTCTGAATCTCTCAGCCCTAATACATGATCTAAAAATGGAATGCAAATATAAAAGAAAAGAAAAACATAGAAGAACACCTACACTAACCTATACTAAAAGAGAGAAAACCTAGACTATTTCTCAATCTGCTTCCATTTCGGGTCTCTGTAGGGTCTTTTATAGACAAAAGGGGCTTCTAGAAGACGAGATGAGGCCACGTGTTAAAAATCGACGTGTGGCTCGTCAGCATTGCTGTTGCCGCGTTTCCGCGGCAAAACCAGGGACTTAGGTCCCTGATTTTGGCGAGCAACTTCGCCTCACTTCGGGGACGTTCCAGATATACAGATTCGATTATTTGGGTCCAGATTTTTGTCAGACACCCGCCAACGTCTATATTCAATGTATCTTCTAGAAACTCTCTACCTTAGCCTCCAAGAAATTTAGATTTAATTACCCGAAAATAGGTTTAATTAAGCTCTTATTACTCCTTTACCTTTAAACTCTTGATTATCTGCAAAAGAGACCAAAACACAGTTAGAAATCATATTTTATTCATAAATTGGTAGAAAAATGTGATGTAATAATGTAGAATTGTAGACTAATCAGTGCCTCTAGAATACAAGGGTCATGGCCTTATTCTAAAGCCAATAATTGCCACGAAGCACGCATAGGTCACAGCCAAGAGACAAAGTATCCACTGAAGGGCTCTAAAGACCGCTAAGCAGATGAATATACAGGTATATGTGAAACAGAAAAGAATAAGTGTAGCCGCAATGAAGAATAAAATAATAATAGACAGATAAGACGTTCAAATAAACAAGTAATAGTGGCTTCTCTCTCAATTCCACTGTTTCAGATGCTTAAGTTAAACTTAACAAACGCAAAGTAGACAACATGAGATTATATTCATAAGATAAAGATCATTTACAATTAATCTACTTCTATCTCTGAGTGTTCACTTCCGGAGCAAGTTAGCTTGAGAAAGCAGTAAATAAAGCTATAAATAAAACTATAAACTTACAAGATAAGCTACTCCGAGGATCTCCACTAACAAAGACAACTACAACATGAAAACAAAGTGAAAGCAAAGAGACAAAGGCAAGTAAAATTTCTAGTAATGATTGAGGAGCCTGTTTTCCTTCGTTCCTATCCATCTTATAGCCTTTAGCCACGTTAAGGCCATTGGTGTTTGAGACAAACCCATATTTCGCACTATCTGGGCCATGATTGGAGAATTGGGCCTTTTTGTTGCTGGTGTGCTAGCTGGGCCCAACCCATTTAGAAGATGTTGCTCACACTTGTACTGACAAACATTGTTGTACCATCCGAAGCCGCTTCTTCCCCGCTTGAGGTTGCTGGAATATTTAGGCAGTATTCATATCTCTGATTGACAGACCTGTCACGTCATCTGAAGCCGCTGCACGTTTTCCATTTGGAGCCGCTAATACCTGAAATCACTTAGAGCGGGTGAATAGGTAATGATTATTAACAATGCGAAAATTAAAAGCAATTATAAATTAATAAACTTAACCAAACTAATATTCAAGAATGAAATCGTATACCAAATGACAGGCTCTGAACTTCTCCTGATTCCTCTTAAATAAGAGTTGAGGTGTGAAATTACTTTCTTAATGTATTGAGAGTTCAAAACAGAATATCTTACAATAATAATAAGCAAACAAATATAATATTGAAGGAATAATAAAAAAAGAGCTAGAAAGATCAAATGAGATATCTAATCTTAAACACAAGAAGTTATTATGAGGTTCGAGTTACTTACTCTACGTCCCCACCTTCACCACAATGAAGGATTCTACTATAATCAACATTGATTACAATCACAATACAATCCCGCAGCCGCAATTTCACCAACTACCCTCTTTCCAAGAGGAACTCACAAAAAATAAAGATTATAATGGTGATCCACACAAGCTCAAAAACTCTTTTCTACACTTTCCTATAACTTAGAGTAGGAATTGATGGCTCAAGAAAGATGTAAGAGAAACTGATAAACTAAGAATGAAAAGCTCAGAGTAACTTTTTGGTATAGAACACTTTTTGCAAACTTGAATCTTTATAAATCTTTCTTTTTCTCTACATTTTTCTACTTTTAAAACAACTCTAATCTATTCAATATATAGGAATATCATAGAGACAAATATCCAGTAAGTCCAGCATTGAAAAACATGTTAAAATATGAAAAACTAAGTAGAAATGAATCTGAATAGATTTACAAAAGATTATAACCTTTGGGAGACAAATCAGGAAAGTTGACTATCTTACTGTTTACAATAGGTACACGCCTGTCGACAGGCATGTCTCAACAGTCATATTTTTCAAATTAAACATAAACACTATCAATAGCTGAATTTTCCTGTCGACAGATTGAGATGTATTTAGTCTCTGTTGAGTCCCCTATCGGTAGCTGAACATGGTTGTCGACAACTAAGATAGACTCAGTAATGTGCACCATGTATCAGAACTCGACATGCCTAGACCAATGTCGACTGCCTTGGTACTTGGACAAAAATAAATTTTGTATTTTATAAAAATATTTTGTAAAATCACAATATATAAATATTTTTAGAATAAACCATATATGTTTAGAAATCTAAACATATTTTAAACTTTATAACATAAACGATATTTGTATATATTGAAACTTGATTTTTCAAAATAAAAGCACAAAAACTATGAACATAAAATCATGAAACTGTTTTTGAAAACCTTTTTGTGTTTGTGTGCATGTGTTTGTGTATATCTTGAATATCAATTCACTAAACTAAATGTTAAAAAACTAGATTTCTTACATAATAACCATTGATCAGTCGCTAATATTGCATATCTGTTATCATATTTCCTATATTTATATTGTAATAAGCTCTACTTTTATTCTTATTTTTGTGTAGATAATGTGTAGACTTTTACCAAGGGAGAATGAAGAGAAGACAAGCCCAAAGTCCATCTAAATTCTGATTTAGTTCAGAATTAATTCAAATCGAGGATCAGGAAAAATTCGGACAAATCAGAGACAATCAAAGAAGATAAAACTAGTTGAAAAATCAATTAAATCAGATTTTTACAAATAAAGTTGGTTAAAGACGAAGATCAACAAAAGAATCGTTGAAATCAGAAGATCAAACAGGTAATCTTTTAGGATAAACGAAAAGAGAAGAAAACCACTGAGAATCTCCCCCTGGATGTGCCACATCTAGGCCGCGGATCCGCGATCTTTTTGAAATCACCTAGAGGGGGGGTGAATAGGTGATATGGCTAATCTAGAAACTAAATGCGGAAGCTAAAAACTATTTTGCAACACACTTAATACAACCAACAAGTGTAGCCGAATTCCCCGTGAAGGGCTCTGGACTAACTCCTCTTGATTCCCCTAGATAAGGGTTGAGGTGCTATATGAAGCTCTTGTGGTTAAGTATAAGTGAGGCACACTCAAGCAAGCCAAGCATATAAAGATGAACAATATGAAATAATGCTAGGCACAACACAAGCAATAAATGATATGAATGAATGATGCTATGCACAAATAAAAGAGAGAGAGAGTTAGAGAGACAATGGATCAACGCAAACACAAAAATATGTTCCGAGGTTCGAGCCCCTAGCTCTACGTCCCCGCCTTCACCGAGAAGGATTTCCAATCCACTAAGGAGTACCGAACTCCTCTCTCAACCTTACAATGCCACCGAGGCAATACAACCACAATCCACCTCTACCGAAGAGGGATAAGGCCCGTAGCCAACAACCAAACTCCACCTCTCACTAGAGGGAGCAAACCAAAACCTCAACCTCTACCAAAGAGGGAGCAAACCAATCACCCGATCAACCTCGACCAAAGAGGGATACAACAAAAGCAAGGGGTTTACAACTTGGTGGTATCTTTCAACCACAAACAATCTCTTTTTCCACAAAACAAAGATCCTAATAGAATAGGATAGAAGATAAGCTCAAGTGTGAAAAAACTAGAGTTTGGAAAACAGAAACTCAAAGAAAACACTTGGGAAAACTCTTTGTAAATGATAGATTTGAAAAAAAACAAATCTCCCAAATTTCTATTTTCTTTGATTTCCCAAACCCTAAAACACAAAACCAAATTTGAAGTTTAAAGCCCAAAAACACTTTTGAAAACTTAGAAATAAATTCTGGAGAAACACTATTTTTTTCTTTCTTAAAAGTCTTATGAAAAACCCCAAGAGATGAGGCTTAAATCGCCTCTTCCCAAAACTTGTCGTTTGGCTGTTTCTGACAGCCAGACAACTGGCGGTCGACCGCCAACGGTCATAAATATGACCGTTGGGGAATCCCGGTCGACCGCACGGTCGACCGCCCAGATACAGAGAGCAAAGCTCTCTGGTCCGGTCGACCGACGGGTCGACCGGCCCATGTGTCTGCCAGACGTGCACAAGGTTGTGCACGTCAGTCGACCGCTCGGTCAACCGGATCCTGGATCGGTCGACCGTCCGGTCGAACGACCTGTCCTGTCAGCACAGTTCTGGGTCAGAAACTGGGTCAGAAAAACATGTTAAAATATTTCTAAAAATTCTTATAAGTCTTCTAAAAATGCACAAAAATAATTTTATCATTTTGCATTGATATATAAACATGTGATAAAAATTTCAACTCAAATATCAAGCAATTTGAAACATTTTTGTGTCTTATCATTTTTACCAAAAATCAAAAATTGTATTTTACCAAACTTGGATTTTTCAATAGGAAATCTGATTTTTCCTAAAACTCATGAATAGACATATCAAAATAAGTTTGTCTAAGATATGAAGCATGTATGTATAGAATGAAACTGCTATACATAAACCAATTAAACTTGTTTTGATCAATCTATTCATGAAAACCAATATCAAAACCAAAACGTGTATGTGTATTGTGCACTTGAGCATATCAACTATACTAAGCTTTACACATGGATCTAAAACACACTAAACTAAACTATGGATACCTAAGTCTTCTTGGCGATCTTCATCTTCAAATCGACTCGGTCCAAACTGTGATCCACGAGCTAGACTCCAATGAGTGAAGGTATGATCTTGATGCTCGGGCTCTGGAATCACCATGTGAAGGCTTCAAAACTCATCTTGTTGAAGCAATCACCACCTAATATCTTATTACATGATCTGAAACTAAAATCACAAGATTATTAGTAAACATAACTACATGAGTTAATCATCATCAAAACTAGAGAGGAAGGCCTCCGGGCCAACAATCTCCCCCTTTTTGATGATGACAAAACTTATGGAGTTATAGCAATAAACATAATAATATGCAATGAAAGCTCTTAAACATGAATGCATAGATATGCATAAAACAAAATACCAAATACATAAACATGTAAATGATACCAAACATATGAAATGCATCATGCATAAACGTACTCTTGATATCAATAAAAACATGTTCTTAAATAATGCTCTTGATACCAATTAAACAATTAAACAACAAACTAATAAATAAAACAAAACATGCATATAAAACATACATAAACGACAAATACTTCTCCCCCTTTTTGTCAATCATCAACAAAGGGTCCAAGTAAAAATAAAATATTTTTCTCACCCTTTTTGTTCGAAACAAAGAATCAATAAAGGGTTCAAACAAATAAATCAAGAATAAGAATATATGCGATATACATTCATGAAGAGGAAGACGCTAAGTTAACTTCCCTACATATATGCATTACATGAAGAAGGGATGACAAGCCCTAATTCACATAACACAAAATATGCAATGCATAAGAAGAGATGTGAAGCTCCCCCTACACACGTGTATCGCATAAAGAAGAGTTGTCAAGCTCCTCAATATAAGATACACTCAACATGAATCTATATGTAGAAGAGATGTTAAGCTCTCCTTACATATATGCAATCATATCAAAATATTTTTAACATTTCTTATTAAAACATTTTGAATTTTCTCAATAAAATAAATTTGATACCAATTAAGAATGTGTCAAAGTAGTGCATCTTGATATCAATAGAAATTAAACATTATAAACATTGAATTTTTAAACATAAATCTTGATACCAATTGAAATTATTATTCTTTAAAAGCAAATGATACAAAAATAGAAATTCAATATTTTCTATCATAAAGTAAGGGAGTGGAAATCAAATACCAATTGAAATATGAAATACAAATTTTCTCCCCCTTTATGAAATACCAAAAGAAACATTGCATAAGCTTGTATATGAATACTAATTGAAAACTAATCAATTGAAACAAAATTGAAACTCAAGCTTAGCATAAACACAAACATATATATATGTATGAAAAATAGATACCAATTGAAATTGATATTCTTTGAAATGCAAGCATACATATACGAAAATATATGAGTATACAATAAAAGTCAAAATTGATACCAATTGAAAGAATCCAATAATACCAATTGAAACAACAATAAGCTCAAATGTATATCTCATATTCCTAACCTCCCAACACATGCTTATGTTTAAAAGATTTTCAATGTAAAGCATACACAAGGCATGGTCTCCCAACCAACCGCCCGTGGAAGGTAGGGGTTTTCAAAAATAGGTTTAGAAAATAAAGTTTGTTTGAAAACTCTACCATATGAAGAATACGAACTAGTTAAAAGAAAATTTGTAAACTAGTACAAAATCCTTCAAGCAAGGGATAAAACAAAATTGTATTTCATGAAACACATGTAAATCACATGGCACTAATGAAAGATCACCTAGAGGGGGGTGAATAGATGATTATGCTAATCTAGTGAACTCAATGCGGAATTTATAAACTTAATGCAATACACTCAAGTGCAATCAACAAATGATGCACACACAACCAAGTCAAGCAATTATGAATGCACAATATGAATAGTTGCAAGGCACAAAGTAAATAGAGAGATAGAGAGAGTCAATGGATCAAGCGCAAACAAAAAGATATGTTTCGAGGTTCGAGCACCCAGCTCTACATCCCCGCCTTCGACACACGAAGGATTTCCAATCCACTAGCTAGTCCACAAAGGACTCTCACAAGGAGTACCCAACTCCTCTCTTTACAACCACAACCTCCTCCTTGAGGCAAGCTCCAATCCAACAAAACAATCACCTCACAACTCGAGGGATTAGCACAAAGCAAACACAAGGATCACCTCACAACTTGAGGGATACAACCCAAGGCACAAAACCAAACAAAGATAAGGTTTTTAACTTGGTGGTCTAAACAACAACCACAAACAATCTCTTTCTCCCACACAAAAATCCTATAGAAAAGATAGTAGATTTTAACTCAAGTGTGGAGAAAACCAATGGGATGGAAATCAAAAATCACAAAGAAAATCCTTGGGAAAAACTGAAACCAAGATATAGAAGATGAATCAAACTCTTTTTCCCAAAAACCCTTTTCTTTGAATTTCCAAACCCTAGCAAAAACACCAAAAAGATTGTTCAATTTGAATCCAAAAACTTCTTTTAATTGCTGTAAAAACACCAGAGAGTAAGGAAAATTCGCACAAAAAATCTTAGAGATAAACTCTTACAAATGGGGTATTTATAGGCAAATCCAGAAACTAGCCGTTGGCAGCAGTTTTTGCCAAAATAACCCTGCCGGTCGACCGGACGGTCGACCATCCAACGGTCAATTTTTGCCCGTTGGCAGCTACCGGTCGACCGCCCCGGTCGACCCAAACAAACAGAGAGCTCTGCTCTCAGACTCGGTCGACCCGGACGGTCGACCGTCCAAAGTCTGCCAAACGTGCACAATTCTGTGCACGTCGGTCGACCGGGTCGGTCGACCGACTTCAGCCAAGTCGACTTGGTCAGAAGACTAGTCGACTGGTGAAGCCTGGAACAGAAAAACAGAGTTAAAAACATGTTTAAAAATCTTTTATCATTTCTAAAAATCACCAAAAATAGTTTTATCATTTTGCATTGATATATAAACATGTGGTAAAAAGTTTAGCTCAAATATCAATCAATATGAACCATTTTTGTGTCTTATCATTTTTACCAAAAACTGAAAACTGTATTTTCTAAAAACTTGGATTTAAATAGAAAATACGTTTTGTCCAAAACCCTTCCAAATACAAAAACATGATAATTAAACATTTTGAAGCATGATGCATATGGATAGAAATCCAATATACATGAAACAAATATATATCCATGTTTTTGTCAATAATTCCAAATTATGTTTTGTCAAAAATACCAAAACATAAAACACATGAATAAATAAGTCAAAACTAAGTTTGTCTAGGAAATTAAAGCATGCATGTATATAGAACAAATCATATATACATTAAACCATGTAAACTTGTTTTGATCTATCTATTCATGAAAACCAAGATCGGTTAAACCTAAAACCGAAAAACCAAAAATCAATATTCAAAACATGAAACGTGTGTGTTGTGAACTTGAGCATTATCATACTATTCTAATCTTTACAATTTGGATCTAAACACAAAACTAAACTATGGTACCGAAGTCTTCTTGTAGAGCGCAAACTCCAAGCCGACTCGATCCATAACTCTTTGATCCACCGAGCAAATGCTATATATGATCTTCGACGCTTGGGCTCTTGAATCAACATGTGAAAGATGTGTGGAAGCTTTCACCAACTAATAACTTGATTAATGATCTGAAACTAAAATCACAAGATTATTAGTACACATAACTACATGAGTTAATCATCATCAAAACTAGAGTGGAAGGCCTTTGGGCCAACAATCTCCCCCTTTTTGATGATGACAAAACTCATGGAGTTATATATGCATGGTTTAAAGTTAAGCTTCAAAGAACTCCCTCTTAACTCATGCATAAACAAGTAAACTATAAATAATATGCAATAAAGGCTCTTAAACATGAATGCATATAAATGCATCTTAAACATGAATGCATATAAATGCATAAACAATAAAGGGTTCTAAATACCAATGAAATGTTCAAACACAAAACATGCTCTAGATACCAATTCCAATGAAATGTTTAAAACAAAATATGCTCTAGATACCTCTAGATACAATTACACTCTAGATACCAATTACAAAACATCCAATTACAAAACATGCTTTAGATACCAATTAAAATTAAACTAAATTAAACTTAATATATGCAAAATAAAAACATGCATATATAAACCCAAATTCTTCTCCCCCTTTTTGTCAATCATCAACAAAGGGGTAAAAACTAAAACAAAACAAAATCTTCTCTTTTTTTTTTTAATACAAGGAATCAATCTTTAATAAGGGGTAAAAGCAAAACCAATATCAATTGAAAAATCAATTAAATATTTCTCCCCCTTTTTGTTCGAAACAATGAATCAATAAAAAATAATATTTTCCTTTTTGTCTAAAACAAAAACAAAGTCAATTAGAGGTACCAATTGAAAATATGTCAAAGAATAGCATCTTGATACCAATTAAAAGGAAACAAACAAAAATATTGATACCAATTTTAAGCAAAAACACATGAAACATCTTGATATCAATTGAAAATAAACATAATAAATCTTGAATGTCTAAACACACATATTTTGATACCAATTGTAAATCATTTTCATTTTAAACATATGATATCAATTTGAAATTTTCAATCATAAAGTAAGGGAGTGAGAATCAAATACCAATTGAGAAATCACCAATTGAAAGACAAAATCAAATTTTCTCCCCCTTTATGAAATACCAACTAAAATAATGTATAGGCTTGATACCAATTTAAAAGTAATCAATTGAAACAAAATTGAAACTCAAGCACTAGCATAAACAAGATTTTGTGCTTAAAGATATAGGGATATAATAAGCACAAATAAAACATATATATGTATGAAAAATAGATACCAATAGAAATTAATATTCTTGGAATGAGGTATACATACACACAAACACATATGAGTATACAAGAAATGTCAAGATTGATACCAATTGAAATAACAATAAAGATCAAGTGTATACATCATACTATCTACCTCCCAATCATGGTTCAAGTTTTAAATGATTTTCATTATAAAGCATGCATGAACATGATCTCCCATCCATCCTCCCATTGAAGGTAGAGTTTTCAAAAATAGATTTGAAAATGTGGTATGTTTGAAAATCTCTACCATAGTGAAGAATACGAACTAGTTATAGAAAACTTTTAAAACTAGTACGAAATCCTTCAAGTAAGGAATAAAACAAAATTATTTTTCATGAAACACATGTAAATCACATGATCACTAAACACTCAAAATCCATAAAGCCCATATCATAGTCTCATGAAAACAAATCATGAGTAACTAATAAAGTGAGTGTACAAGTAAAATGTGACACATATCAACATGAAAATATTCAATTAAGCTCATATGAAATTCCTTGAAAACATGAAATCTTGAAAACTAGATTTTCATTACCAATAGAAATCATCTTAAAAACAAGAGATTCATTATAAATGTGAAATCACTTAACAATCATGAATTCATCAAATGATTTAACTTCAAGGCATATGTATGTCATGTACAAATTAAAGTATACATACATATCCTAAACATAATGAGTCCACAAAAGTATATGCATGAAGGCACGTGACTCAAGGATGTATATGTATAAATGATAGTTTGGACAGGATGGACATATACATGAAGTTAAACAAATAAACACGAAATCAAGAAAAACTAAATTTTTACCAAAACTAATTTCATTTCAAGGTATATGTATGAATTGTCAACACAATAAGTATACATACATATCCCTAAACACAATTGAGTCCATATATATAGATTTCATGAAAGGCAAATGACTCAAAGGGTATACATGTATATCTTAAGGTTTGGCAAAATAAACATATACATGAAATGAAAACTCATACACATAAAACAAATCCAAAAATAGGAATACAAGTTTAAAATGCATGAATCATCAAAACAAGGCTATACTAGCACATTTAATGGGTACAAATTAGCATCCAAGCACAAACATATATAAAGATTTATTTGTGTCCCACTACATGTGCAAGTATAAATTCTAGTTTTAATGAAAGCTAACATCTAAACAAGTAATCAAATCTTTAAGCACAAACGGGATATAAATCAACATGAAAGACATAAAATGATCATGAAGAACATCCACATGCTATTAGAATCAAGAAATACATAATACCCTATAAACATCAAAACATGTGGCAAAATTAGAAATCATAAAACACATCACTATTGTTAAACTATTACAACACAAGTTATTTATCAAAACATGAATCATTAAAACAAAAAGTCATAGTCAACCATATGATTTGCATGACAAAGACATGTGCATTAGACCTATGATAAACATGATAGCTAAAACATAAAGAGAACACAAAATATGGGTCCATATTAAGCATGGGTGTCTCAACAATTAATCATGTAAAGCATAACTCTAGTAAACATGACAAATATCATACTAAACATGAAACAATAAAACATGATTCAACAAAACAAAATCATAAACATCCACATGATCATTATGTATATACATGTGCATTAGATCTAGGGTATACAAGTTAGTTTAAACAAGGTGAGAACACTAAATATAGATCCATATAAAACATGGGTGTTCAAGTAACTAAATATGTATAACACTATTCTAATGAGCATGGCATAAGCATAATGAACAATAAACCATGGCATGCTATAATAGATAAACATGAAAAGCATGCAAATAAAAATGGGAGTTAGAGAGTGATACCAAAACCAATGAAAGTGCATCTCTAGTTCTCCAAACCATGGTGGTCCTCCCACCAAATTTCCTTGAGAGTGAAGCATCCAAATGGTTCTCTTTTAAGCTTAGAATGCATCCACCTCAAGGCACCAATACTCTCACGTGATGCGAGAGCTCCCACCTACATCAAAAAGCATAGAGGTGGTCTTTGGTACCCATTTTCTTTTGGGTCCATAGGGGTTAGTTTCTTTTCTCACCCAAACAAAATTAGTTGCTAAATTTTCATGATAAAGACGATCATAACAAAATCTAGCAAGGTGACCTTTTCGGCCATAATGTGTACATGTGTACACATGAGCATACGTGTGATGGTGGTGACCGTGGGAAGCACGTGTATGCCGTGAAGGGTGTGTATGCAAAGATGGACCTTATTTCTTGCAAACCAAGGTTTCCAAACGTGAATGATTCAATTTGCATTGGCTCAAAGTGGAGCCCAAACATTCAAAACTTTTCTTCAAAACATTTATATCATTTTTAATAGAGGAAGATAAAGTGGAGCATGCAATAGGTGTGCAAGAAGAAGAAGAAGCTATACTAGCATGGCACACATGAGAATCAATATCAATTTTCAAAGATTCATTTTTCTTTAAAACTAAATCCAATTCTTTTGTAATAGAATCAATTTTATTTTTCAAAGAAAGGTTATCTTTAAAAGTAAAATCCAATTTGAAGACAAAATCTCATTGTGCTTCACAACATCATCACAATCATTTTTGCTTTTCAAAACTTCAATCTCATTAAGGGCAAGGTCTAGTTGAGATCTTAGTGAGTCACGTTCACTAGTGATCTCTTCCTTCTCTTGCAAAACCAATTCAAAATTAGTGCATAAATCCTTTAATTCATTTTTCAAAACAAGGTTGTCCTCTTTCAAAAGATTGTGTTTTTCAAATAAATTTTCAAGCTTTTGAGCAAGTTCTAAATTAAAGTTTGAACTTCAAAACAACCATGGCAATAGGAAGTAGAGCTATCATCTAATTGAGTGTCCGATTGTACCTCAAGGGAGTTTTTCCCTTGGACCATGAAGCAATGCTCTTCGGACTTTTCTCTCTTAGATCTCCTCATCTTGTTGATAATCCTTGGAAGCTCGGGAGACGTCAATAAGCTCCAAACTGCAAAAGCCGAATCATAACGATCAAACACCGGTAAAAGATGTTCACTAAGAGATGCTCTAAGTGTTCTAAGTGCTAATGCATTAGCCTTTTTATGCTTGCTACTATTAGGGAATGATTCCATAGTTGAGGCTTGATAAACTAGGTGTCCTAGTCTTTTCAAATGGCTACTCATATTGGCCTTCCAAACATCAAGTCTAATATGGTCAAACATAGGAGGGCTATCCATGAGTGCAAACTAAATGAGTGCAAAAATGCAAATGAAGATTAGCAAACCAAGATCTCACTCCTAGGTGGTTAAACCTAAATATCAGGAGCACTAGCTCTGATACCAATTGAAAGATCACCTAGAGGGGGGTGAATAGGTGATTATGCTAATCTAGTGAACTCAATGCGGAATTTATAAACTTAATGCAATACACTCAAGTGCAATCAACAAATGATGCACACACAACCAAGCCAAGTAATTATGAATGCACAATATGAATAGTTGCAAGGCACAAAGTAAAGAGAGAGATAGAGAGAGAGTCAATGGATCAAGCGCAAATAACAAGATATGTTTCGAGGTTCGAGTACCCAGCTCTACATCCCCGCCTTCGACACACGAAGGATTTCCAATCCACTAGCTAGTCCACAAAGGACTCTCACAAGGAGTACCCAACTCCTCTCTTTACAATCACAACCTCCTCCTTGAGGCAAGCTCCAATCCAACAAAACAATCACCTCACAACTCGAGGGATTAGCACAAAGCAAACACAAGGATCACCTCACAACTTGAGGGATACAACCCAAGGCACAAAGCCAAACAAAGATAGGGTTTTTAACTTGGTGGTCTAAACAACAACCAGAAACAATCTCTTTCTCCCACACAAAAATCCTATAGAAAAGATAGTAGATTTTAGCTCAAGTGTGGAGAAAACCAATGGGATGGAAATAAAAAATCACAAAGAAAATCCTTGGGAAAAACTGAAACCAAGATATAGAAGATGAATCAAACTCTTTTTCCCAAAAACCCTTTTCTTTGAATTTCCAAACCCTAGCAAAAACACCAAAAAGATTGTTCAATTTGAATCCAAAACTTTTTTTAATTGCTGTAAAAACACCAGAGAGTAAGGAAAAATTCGCACAAAAAATCTTAGAGATAAACTCTTACAAATGGGGTATTTATAGGCAAATCCAGAAACTAGCCGTTGGCAGCAGTTTTTGCCAAAATAACCCTGCCGGTCGACCGGACGGTCGACCGTCCAACGGTCAATTTTTGCCCGTTGGTAGCTACCGGTCGACCTCCCCGGTCGACCCAAACAAACAGAGAGCTCTGCTCTCAGACTCGGTCGACCCGGACGGTCGATCGTCCAAAGTCTGCCAAACGTGCACAATTCTGTGCACGTCGGTCGACCGACCCGGTCGACCGACTTCAGCCAAGTCGACTTGGTCAGAAGACTAGTCGACTGGTGAAGCCTGGAACAAAAAAACAGAGTTAAAAACATGTTTAAAAATCTTTTATCATTTCTAAAAATCACCAAAAATAGTTTTATCATTTTGCATTGATATATAAACATGTGGTAAAAGGTTTAGCTCAAATATCAATCAATATGAACCATTTTGTGTCTTATCATTTTTACCAAAAACCGAAAACTGTATTTTCTAAAAACTTAGATTTGAATAGAAATATGTTTTGTCCAAAACCCTTTCAAATACAAAAACATGATAATTAAACATTTTGAAGCATGATGCATATGGATAGAAATCCAATATACATGAAACAAATATATATCCATGTTTTTGTCAATAATTCCAAATTATGTTTTGTCAAAAATATCAAAACATAAAACACATGAATAAGTAAGTCAAAACTAAGTTTGTCTAGGAAATTAAAGCATGCATGTATATAGAACAAATCATATATACATTAAACCATGTAAACTTGTTTTGATCTATCTATTCATGAAAACCAAGATCGGTTAAACCTAAAACCAAAAATCAATATTCAAAGCATGAAACGTGTGTGTTGTAAACTTGAGCATTATCATACTATTCTAATCTTTACAATTTGGATCTAACACAAAACTAAACTATGGTACCGAAGTCTTCTTGTAGAGCGCAAACTCCAAGCCGACTCGATCCAAAACTCTTTGATCCACCGAGCAAATGCTATATATGATCTTCGACGCTCGGGCTCTTGAATCAACATGTGAAAGATGTGTGGAAGCTTTCACCAACTAATAACTTGATTAATGATCTGAAACTAAAATCACAAGATTATTAGTACACATAACTACATGAGTTTATCATCATCAAAACTAGAGTGGAAGGCCTTTGGGCCAACAACTAAAACACTCAAAATCCATAAAGCTCATATCATACTCATGAAAGCACAATCATGAGAAACATTTAGATGAAGTGAGTGCACAAGTATTATGTGAAACATATAATCATGAAAATTGGCAATTAAGCTCAATATTCCTTTAAAATACGAAAACATGAAAATCATCAAAACTTATTTAATCTTCAAAGCATATGTATGTCTTATACAAACTAAGGTATACATACATATCCTAAACACAACGAGTCCACAAATGTATATGCATTAAGGCACGTGGCTCAAAGGATGTATATGTATAACAATAGTTTGGATAAAATAGACATATACATGAAGTTAAACATAAACACAAAAACATGAAACAAATTCAAAAATGGGAATACAAGTTTAAAATGCATGAATCATCAAAACTAGACTATACTAGCACATCAAATGGGAACAAATAGGCATTCAAGCACAAACATATATAGATTTATTTGTGGCCCACTATATGCACAAATATATATACCTAGTCTTAATGAAAACTAACATTTAAACATCTATTCAAAACATGAAGCATAAAACAAGACAAAATCATCATGATAAACATAAACATGATTATAAATCCATATGTTATTAGAGCTATGATAAACATGATAGCTAAACAATGGTGAGAACACAAAAATAATAGTCCATATTAAACATGGGTGTCTCAAAGGCTATACATGCATGTCAATGATCTAATAAACATGGCATTTTCATAATAATCTAAAAACATCAAATCATGCTAAAGATAATGAACATGAAAAGCATGTAAACAATAATTAGGAGTTAGAGATCGTTACCAAAACCTAGAAGGCAACTCTCCAAATCTCCAAAAACATGGTGGTTCTCTCCACCAAACATCCCTTGAAAGTGATGCATCCAAATAGTCTCCTTTAAGCTCGGAACGCATCTACTCCAAGGTACCGCTACTCTCACGTCATGTGAGAGCCCACACCTACATCAAATACAATAGGGGTGGTCTTTGGTACCCACAACTTTTTGAGTCCATGGGGGTTAGTACCTTCTCTAACCCAAACAAATTTATTTGCTAAATTAGAAACATGTATTCTATCATAAAAAAATTAGCAAGGTGGCCCTTATGTCCACAATGTGTACAAGTGTACACATGAGCATACATGTGATGGGTGTGTCCGTGAGGAGCATGTGTATGCCGTGGGGGGTGTGCATGAATAGATGGAACTTGTTTCTTTCGAAACAAAGTTTCCAAACGTGTATGACCCACTACACATTGGCTCAAAATGGAGCCCAAACAATCAACACTCTTCTTAAGCATAGATATATCATTATCAATCAAAGAAGAAGTGGAACATACAATAGGTGAAGTGTGTGATACTACCCTAGCATGGCAAACATGTGCATCAATCTTATTTTGCAAACAATCATTCTTCTTCAAACAAACATTTAAATCATTTGAAATAGAAATTATTTTATTTTTCAAAGCAACATTCTCTTTTAAAACAAAATCAACTTTTAAAGTTAAAACTTTATTTTTCTTCAAAACATTTTCACAATCTTTTTATTTTTCAAAACTCATTTTCTTTTAAGGCAAGATCAAGTTGAGATTTTAATGAATCCCTTTCTTTAGAAATCTCCTCCTTCTCTTGCAAAACATTGTTAAGTCTAGAAATCAAATTTTTATTTTCATTATTAAGGCCTAGACTTTTCTTTTTCAAAATTTTATATTTTTCAATTAATTTTTCACACACAATAGATAGTTCTTCATTTAAAGCATGGGGATCCACATATTCATCACATGAAGAACTAGCATCAAAACTATCTAGTTGAGATTCCGATTGTACCTCAAGGGAGTCATTCCCTTGGACTATGAAACATTGTGAATTGGATTCTCCACTAGACTCCTCCGGTTGGATTGGCAATTGAAGCTTGGAGGTGGTGGTTGTGGTCAACTTGTTCCACACTACAAAAGCGGAATCAAGGTTAGAAACATGCATAAGATATTCTTTATTTAATGTGCTTCTAATAGCCTCAAGGGCTAGTGCATTGGCCTCTATATGCTTGCATCACTAAGGTAGGATTCCTTGGTAATGGCAAGGTGAACCTTATATCCTAGGGTTTGTAGGTAAATTGACATCCTACTCTTCCAAACAACAATGTTGGAAGGGTCAAACATAGGTGGGGTCATGAAGTCCATGGGTGTCAACTATATGTGTGCAAACAAATGAAATATGCAAATGCAAATGTCTAGATTAGCAAACAAGGATCTCACTCCTTGGTTGTTAAACCTAAAGTATCAGGAGCGTAGGCTCTGATACCAATTGAAATCACCTAGAGGGGGGGTGAATAGGTGATATGGCTAATCTAGAAACTAAATGCGGAAGCTAAAAATTATTTTGCAACACACTTAATACAACCTACAAGTGTAGCCGAATTCCCCGTGAAGGACTCTGGACTAACTCTTCTTGATTCCCTTAGATAAGGGTTGAGGTGCTATATGAAGCTCTTGTGGTTAAGTATAAGTGAGGCACACTCAAGCAAGCCAAGCATATAAAGATGAACAATATGAAATAATGCTAGGCACAACACAAGCAATAAATGATATGAATGAATGATGCTATGCACAAATAAAAGAGAGAGAGAGTTAGAGAGACAATGGATCAAACGCAAACACAAAAATATGTTCCGAGGTTCGAGCCCCTAGCTCTACGTCCCCGCCTTCACCGAGAAGGATTTCCAGTCCACTAAGGAGTACCGAACTCCTCTCTCAACCTTACAATGCCACCGAGGCAATACAACCACAATCCACCTCTACCGAAGAGGGATAAGGCCCGTAGCCAACAACCAAACTCCACCTCTCACTAGAGGGAGCAAATCACAAACCTCAACTACCAAAGAGGGAGCAAACTAATCACCCGATCAACCTCTACCAAAGAGGGATACAACAAAAGCAAGGGTGTTTACAACTTGGTGGTATCTTTCAACCACAAACAATCTCTTTTTCCACAAACAAAGATCCTAATAGAATAGGATAGAAGATAAGCTCAAGTGTGGAAAAACTAGAGTTTGGAAACAGAAACTCAAAGAAAACACTTGGAAAAACTCTTTGTAAATGATAGATTTGAAGAACAAAACAAATCTCCCAAATTTCTATTTTCTTTGATTTCCCCAAACCCTAAAACACAAAACTAAATTTGAAGTTTAAAGCCCAAAAACACTTTTTGAAAACTTGAAAATAAACTCTAGAGAAACACTATTTTTTCTTTCTTAAAAGTCTTATGAAAAACCCTAAGAGATGAGGCTTAAATAGCCTCTTCCCAAAAACTAGCCGTTTGGCTGTTTCTGACAGCTAGACAACTGGCGGTCGACCGCCCGGTCGACCGCCAACAGTCTTAAATATGACCGTTGGGGAATCCTGGTCGACCGCACGGTCGACCGCCCAAATATAGAGAGCAAAGCTCTCTGGTCCGGTCGACCGACGGGTCGACCGGCCCCAGACGTGCACAAGGCTGTGCACGTCGGTCGACCGCTCGTCGATCGGATCCTGGATCGGTCGACCGACCTGGCTTGTCAGCATAGTTCTGGGTCAGGAACTAGGTCAGAAAAACATGTTAAAATATTTCTAAAAATTCTTATAAGTCTTCTAAAAATACACAAAAATAGTTTTATCATTTTGTATTGATATATAAACATGTGATAAAAATTTCAACTCAAATATCAAGCAATTTGAAACATTTTTGTGTTTTATCATTTTTACCAAAATCAAAAACTGTATTTTACCAAACTTTGATTTTTCAATAGGAAATCTGATTTTTCCTAAAACTCATGAATAGACATATCAAAATAAGTTTGTCTAAGATATGAAGCATGTATGTATAGAATGAAACTACTATACATAAACCAATTAAACTTGTTTTGATCAATCTATTCATGAAAACCAATATCAAAATCAAAACGTGTATATGTATTGTGCACTTGAGCATATCAACTATACTAAGCTTTACACATGGATCTAAAACACACTAATCTAAACTATGAATACCTAAGTCTTCTTGATGATCTTCATCTTCAAGTTGACTCAGTCCAAACTGTGATCCACGAGCTAGACTCCAATGAGTGAAGGTATAATCTTGATGCTCGGGCTCTGGAATCACCATGTAAAGGCTTCAAAACTCATCTTGTTGAAGCAATCACCAACTAATATCTTGTTACATGATCTAAAACTAAAATCACAAGATTATTAGTAAACATAACTACATGAGTTAATCATCATCAAAACTAGAGAGGAAGGCCTCCGGGCCAACACTTTTTGTTGAGATAGGGGGAGAAAACTGTTGATATAGAGGGTGCGTTTGTTCCCCATCTGCTAACTCTCCCTCCTTCTGGTTTCTCCCTATAAATACCAAGAAAATCGTGAAGAAACAGGAGGAAGATTAGGATTAATTTTTTGCTTTATTTTTAAGCTTTAGGATCATTATTAGATAGTTTATGAAAAGTTGTATCTCAGTTTTTATTTTGTAGTTCAGTCCAGCAACAAGTGAGAGAGAGAGAAAGAGTTTGTAATTTACCGTTAAAGTAACAATCAAAAGAAATTCACCTTACTTAACTATAATCAATCTTACTGGTATGTTTATACTTTTAATTCATTCTATTGTTTGTTCTTTCTTCGTTATGAGTAGTGTAACGTCCCGATCCCGCAGGTACGGGGACGTTATGGCGACGTACATACGCAGGGCGGAGATACCATCACGTATGTACGTTAAGTCTCAGTACAGGAAATAACTTCCATATATACATGAGTTCCAGCATAAAATAAGTACAAGAATACCTGCAGAAAGAGGTTAGTGATCATAACAGATAGGAAAAAGAGGGATAAATAAGATAACAAAAATAAATCACAAAGATACCTACGAATGGTCTCGAGGACGAGTCTCCTATGTGAATCCAATGGACTATCTGACAATACGATAACTCGGATCTCCAACCTGGGCACGCAAACCCAGGGTCATCAGAAAGCGACCTAGTGAGTGGTAAAATGAAGGACGCAGTAATATGTTATAGTAATACAAGTACGATAATAATATATAATACATGTTTATGTAATAGTGATATCATATAATAGAAATTTAATAATCTGTAGAAATATAACAATGTCATATTTTAATACAATCACCAATTAGTATGTTATCATTGGGTCATCTCTACAGTAGTCTCATGTTTGTATATAATAAACATTATTGACGTGATGCATGTGAACATGTAGATGAAGTATGCAACAATTCTATAGTGATGTGAGTATACGGGAATAGTGTCTATAGGATATATAGGAACTGAAGGCATGCAATGCAAGGTATACGTGTACATGAAGAGTGTGTCACCACATGAAGTGTATCAAGTATCAGATAATGTAGCAAAGTCTACAGGTAGCATGATAGTGGATAAAATATCAGGAATAATAACAGGTACAACTACACAATAGTATACATGTATCAGGCAAGTCATGTTATTTATACAATAATAACAATCAGTACCACCTGGTATTTTAATCAACCTCTTTCAGTGTCTCATACCACTGGCAGTTCATACTGGAGCCCGCACTCCAGTCGAACCCATCCGGACATGGCATACGGTACCATTATCCAAACGACAGAGTGATCAAATAACAAGTGTTCCCGATGTCACTATTGTTTATATCATTTTATTATGTTAACTGAAAACCTAATAGTCGAGGAGCTCTAGTCAGGTGGGTGTATCCCGTGCATACCCGAAACAACGGCCTTAAACAGACCCCTGGCTGCTGCGACCAGGGCTACCAGTTAAGGCAGAAGCAAGAAACATTACAATACAAACGGTAGCCAGCCCTACCACGTCCCCTACAGTGGGACTAACAATGGATCCAGACATTCACTCGACAAGACCTAATCAACCGTCAAGTCTTCCCCTTCCTCAAGTTATATTCATTATATTTGAGCTACACAGTAGATCAAGAACTAGAACAGTACATGGTACAAGCATCAAGAACTAGAATGTGCATGGTATAAGTAATACAATAATAGGACATGAGCTGTGTTGATATCATGATACAAGATAACGGGAAACAATATACAAGAGATGTGGGATTCTAGAGGTGGCCCCCGTGGCTGAAATCCACGTGGCACTTAGTTCCACACATCGCGTATCAACAACACTCATGTCCAGTAACGAGAATATCAATATCAGAATGGGAAATAATCATGTAACAAGAATACTGGACGGATTACTCATGTAACAATAATTCATGTTCCATAAACAGTGTTCAATATAACGGGAATACAAGAATATCCATGAGCAGTAATATAAGCCATGATCCATGTAACAGGAAGACATAGACGATCAATGCATATAGACCGGTGTGTCTATATAACAATAGTGTAAGAACATGAAGTACTGTGCACAGAGTATCCATGTAGCGATATCCAGTGTAATAGCGTCTCAGTGTATCAGTGGTTCACGAACATGCAGTAATAATGTCATGATTCTCTGTATCTATGTAAGAGTGAGGCATGTACATGGAACATCATGAAATAACGGTATCTAGTGCGTTCAGTGCATTAGAATGTTTATGGGACGGTGATACTAGCACATGAAATATCAGTGTCGCATATCCATGAAACAGTGGTCATGAACATGAAATGATAATGTCCTGTGTAGTGTATAAGAGGTTGACATACAATATTGTGTCGAGTGTATCGGCGGGTCTGTAATGGTGACAGTGTCATAGTGACAATATACACGTAGCAGTAACGAAGTGACAATGTCCAGTGATGTGATAGATGTAACTAAACCATGTGGAATAGATATAATCATCTATTACTTATATTTTATAGACTTATCTATCATGAAGTATATTTTAATTACCATTTATAGTGATTTACCTATATCTACGATTTATTAACTAAAGCAATCACTCAATTTAACATGAATAAATATAATTTATAAAATGAAAACACTCACAAACTGGCCATGGAAAGATAGCTCTCTTTCCCACGATCGCAACGGTTCTAGAATCGTCCAAATCGGAGTCCGGATGCTCCAGTTATCGCCCGAATACTAGAATCCATATAAACGGGTTAAATATGTAATAAAAATATCTCAAATATAAATAATAAAAATTAGCAGGGGTTTTCTATAATATTACCTTTATTGGGTTTTGGATGCGGGTTGGGTGGCAAACGGGTCAGGTTTAGATCCAACCCAAACCCAAAACTTAAGTGATTGGGTTAATGGTTTATGGGTTGTAAATCCAACCCAATAGGGTTATAGGGTTCGGGTTTACACCCGAACCCAATAACCTACAGCAGCAGTAGCGGCAGCGCTCGCTGCCCCTGCTGTGGTGCTGTGGACGGCCAGCCCAGATGGCCGGCGGCGATGGAAGGCCTGCCGCCGGCGGGTCTAGCCGCCGGCGACGATCAGAGGGAGAGAGAGGAGGATACTTGGAAGAAGAAGAAGAAGAGAGGAGAAGATGAAAGAGAAGAACTGGAAAGAAAAAGAAAGAAAAGAAAGAAAAGAAGAAGAAGAACAGGGGAAGAAGAAGAAAATTAAGAAGAAGAAGGAAAAGAAGAAGAAAAAGAAGAGGAGAGTGGAGGCCGGCTTGGGGGCGCAGTGGCGCGCCGGCCACCGGCAGCCTGGCCGCCGGCGTGGGTCAGACCCACATTGACCTGGAACGGTGAGAGGGAGAGAATTACAGTGAGAAAGAGAGAGAGTTTGAATGTTAATTAAAACTAATTAGAGGTAATTAGAGAGAGGGAGAGAGTTAGAGTGAGAATTAGAGAAAGAAAGGGAGAGATTTAAAGGGGAAAGTGAGAGAGGGGGCGGTGGAAATAGTCGGTGGTTTAAGGCGGTGGAGGAAGAAGGCTGTAGAAAGAGAAAGAGAAGGGAGAAAGAAATTAAATAAATAATTTAATTAATTAATATTATTTTAATGGGTCAAAAATTGACTAGCTCCGAACGGTGCCCAAAAATTACAAAAAATAGAGAATATTATCTTGAGACATACTATGAAAACGGTTTAAAGAAATTCAGTCTGGTTTGTAAGTTAAAATCCTGAAAAGTTTCGCCGGTATTGGGCAAAACCGGTTTGGCCAGATTTTTGATAAATTTAGAAAATCTCCAAAAATACCCTAACGTAGAAAAGATGATTCTAAGATACAAGGTGAAAGCAGCTTCCCAAAATTCAATTCCGTTTGTGAAATAAAAATTGTAGCGCCGATTATCGGTATCGGTCGACACCGACTACGGAGATTTTCCAAAATAATCCAGAAAAATTCCAGAAAATTCTGAAAAATCTAAAATATTAAAAAATGATATCTGAAACTAAAATTGGCTTAATCTAACTACCAAGAAGGTCAAGTCAATTTTGTACGTCGTATCGAGTACTGATACTGTGATACGTACACCAGGGATCAGGGGTTACATTTCTCCCCACCTTACAAAAAAATTCGTCCTCGAAATTTCAATTCAAGTGTGAGAACAATATTCACATCCCCAAAACCTAAATGTTACAGGCCCACGGCACTTCTGCTGCGCACTCTGATATCTATAAGGAACTCAGGGCGGAGAATTGGTATTGTAAGTCACAGATAGAGAATCAGAATCCACCGGATAAAGAGAAAGCAAGAAGAAAATAAGAGTATTCTGATTGATCACTGAAAGGAGGGAATAGAAAAGCATCGATGAATGAATTTCTAGGAAATGGCATTCTTATACTCATAGCTGGAATCCATAAATTCAGATACAGATGAGTTTTAATCTGAATCTGATTGTACTGTTGGTAAGAGCCCGAGCATTGATCTAGGGTGTTACCCACACCAGATGTGAACCTAGGTTCTGATACCACTATATAACGCCCCGATCCCGTAGGTACGGGGACGTTATGGCGACGTACATACGCAGGGCGGAGATACCCCACGTACATACGTTAACACTCAGTACAGGAAATAACTTCCATATATACATGAGTTCCAACATGAAATAAGTACAAGAATACCTGCAGAAAGAGGTTAGTGATCATAACAGATAGGAAAAATAGGGATAAATAAGATAACAGAAACGAATCACAAAGATATCTACGAATGGCCTCGAGGACGAGTCTCCTATGTGAGAATCCAATGGACTATCTGACAATACGATAACTCGGATCTCCAACCTGGGCACGTAAACTCAGGGTCATCAGAAAGCGACCTAGTGAGTGGTAAATGAAGGAGGCAGTAATATGTACTATAGTAATACAAGCACGATAATAATATATAATACATGTTTATTTAATAGTGATATCATATAATAGAAATTTAATAATCTGTAGAAATATAACAATGTCATATTTTAATACAATCACCAATTAGCATGTTATCATTGGGTCATGTCTACAGTAGTCCCATATTTGTATATAATAAACACTGTTGACGTGATGCATGTGAACATGTAGATGAAGTATGCAACCATTCTATAGTGATGTGAGTATACGGGAATAGTGTCTATAGGATTTACGGGAACTAAGAGCATGCAATGCAAGGTATACGTGTACATGAAGAGTGTGTAACCACATGAAGTGTATCAAGTATCAGGTAATGTAGCAAAGTCTACAGGTAGCATGATAGTGGATAAAATATCAGGAATAATAACAGGTACAACTACACAATAGTATACATGTATCAGGCAAGTCATGTTATTTATACAATAACAACAATAAGTACTACCTGGTATTTTAATTAACCTCTTCCAGTGTCTCATACCACTGGCAATTCATACTAGAGCCCGCACTCCAGTCGAACCCATCCGGACATGGCATACGGGTACCATTATCCAAACGAGAGAGTGATCAAATAACAAGTGTTCCCGACGTCACTATTGTTTATATCGTTTTATTATGTTAACTGAAAACCCAATAGTCGAGGAGCGCTAGTCAGGTGGGTGTATCCCGTGCATACCGGGACAACGGCCTTAAACTGACCCCTGGCTGCTGCGACCAGGGCTACCGCTAGGGCAGGAGCAAGAAACAATATAATATAAACGGTAGCCAGCCCTACCACGTCCCCTGCAGTGGGACTAACAATGGATCCAGACATTCACCCGACAAGACCTAGTCAACCGTCAAGTCTTCCCCATCCCCAAGTTATATTCATTATATTTGAGCTACACAGTAGATCAAAAACTAGAACAGTACATGGTACAAGTATCAAGAACTAGAACGTGCATGGTATAAGTAATACAATAATAGGACATGAGCTGTGTTGATATCATGATACAAGATAACGGGAAACAATATACAAGAGATGTGAGATTCTAGAGGTGGCCCCCGTGGCTGAAATCCACGTGGCACTTAGTTCCACACATCGCGTATCAACAACACTCATGTCCAGTAACGAGAATATCAATATCAGAACGAGAAATAATCATGTAATAATCATGTAACGAGAATACAGGACGGATTACTCATGTAACAATAATTCATGTTACATAAACAGTGTTCAATATAACGGGAATACAACAATATTCATGAGCAGTAATATAAGCCATGATCCATGTAACAGGAAGACATAGACGATCAATGCATATAGACCGGTGTGTCTATATAACAATAGTGTAAGAACATGAAGTACTGTGCACAGAGTATCCATGTAGCGATATCCAGTGTAATAGCGTCTCAGTGTATCAGTGGTTCACGAACATGCAGTAATAATGTCATGATTCTCTGTATCTATGTAAGAGTGAGGCATGTACATGGAACATCATGAAATAACGGTATCTAGTGCGTTCAGTGCATTAGAATGTCTATGGGACGGTGATACTAGCACATGAAATATCAATGTCGCGTATCCATGAAACAGTGGTCATGAACATGAAATGATAATGTCCTGTGTAGTGTATAAGAGGTTGACATGCAATACTGTGTCGAGTGTATCGGCGGGTCTGTAATGGTGACAGTGTCATAGTGACAATATACACGTAGCAGTAACGAAGTGACAATGTCCAGTGATGTGATAGATGTAACTAAACCATGTGGAATAGATATAATCATCTATTACTTATATTTTATAGACTTATCTATCATGAAGTATATTTTAATTACCATTTATAGTGATTTACCTATATCTACGATTTATTAACTAAAGCAATCACTTAATTTAACATGAATAAATATAATTTATAAAATGAAAACACTCACAAACTGGCCATGGAAAGATAGCTCTCTTTCCCACGATCGCAACGGTTCTAGAATCGTCCAAATCGGAGTCCGGATGCTCCAGTTATCGCCCGAATACTAGAATCCATATAAACGGGTTAAATATGTAATAAAAATATCTCAAATATAAATAATAAAAATTAGCAGGGGTTTTCTGTAATATTACCTTTACTGGGTTTTGGATGCGGGTTGGGTGGAAAACGGGTCAGGTTTAGAACCAAACCCAAACCCAAAACTTAAGTGATTGGGTTAATGGGTTTATGGGTTGTAAATCCAACCTAATAGGGTTATAGGGTTCGGGTTTACACCCGAACCCAATAACCTACAGCAGCAGTAGCGGCAACGCTCGCTGCCCCTGCTGTGGTGCTGTGGACGGCCAGCCCAGATGGCCGGCGGCGATGGAAGGCCTGCCGCCGGCGGGTCTAGCCGCCGGCGACGATCAGAGGGAGAGAGAGGAGGATACTTGGAAGAAGAAGAAGAAGAAGAAGAGGAGAAGATGAAAGAGAAGAACTGGAAAAAGAAAAGAAAGAAAAGAAAGAAAAGAAGAAGAAGAACAGGGGAAGAAGAAGAAAAATAAGAAGAAGGAAAGAAGAAGAAAAAGAAGAGGAGAGTGGAGGCCGGCTTGGGGGCGCAGTGGCGCGCCGGCCACCGGCAGCGTGGCCGCCGGCGTGGGTCAGACCCACATTGACCTGGAACGGTGAGAGGGAGAGAATTACAGTGAGAAAGAGAGAGAGTGTGAATGTTAATTAGAACTAATTAGAGGTAATTAGAGAGAGGGAGAGAGTTAGAGTGAGAATTAGAGAAAGAAAGGGAGAGATTTAAAGGGGAAAGTGAGAGAGGGGGCGGTGGAAATAGTCGGTGGTTTAAGGCGGTGGAGGAAGAAGGCTGTAGAAAGAGAAAGAGAAGGGAGAAAGAAATTAAATAAATAATTTAATTAATTAATATTATTTTAATGGGTCAAAAATTGACTAGCTCCGAACGGTGCTCAAAAATTATAAAAAATAGAGAATATTATCTTGAGACATACTATGAAAACGGTTTAAAGAAATTCTGTCTGGTTTGTAAGTTAAAAATCTTGAAAAGTTTCGTCGGTATTAGGCAACACCGGTTTGGCCAGATTTTTGATAAATTTAGAAAAATCTCCAAAAATACCCTAACGTAGAAAAGACGATTCTAAGATATAAGGTGAAAGCAGCTTCCCAAAATTTAACTCCGTTTGTAAAATAAAAATTGTAGCGCCGATTATCGGTATCGGTCGACACCGACTACGGAGATTTTCCAAAATAATCTAGAAAAATTTCAGAAAATTCTGAAAAATCTAAAATATTGAAAAATGATATCTGAAACTAAAATTGGCTCAATCTGACTATCAAGAAGGTCATGTCAATTTTGTACGTCGTATCGAGTACTGATACTGTGATACGTACACCAGGGATCAGGGGGTTACATTTCTCCCCACCTTACAAAAAAAATTCGTCCTCAAATTTCAATTCAAGTGTGAGAACAATATTTAAATCCCCAAAACCTAAATGTTACAGGCGCACGGCACTTCTGCTGCGCACTCTGATATCTATAAGGAACTCAGGGCGGAGAATTGGTATTGTAAGTCACAGATAGAGAATCAGAATCCACCGGATGAAGAGAAAGCAAGAAGAAAATAAGAGTATTCTGATTGATCACTGAAAGGAGGGAATAGAAAAGCATCGATGAATGAATTTCTAGGAAATGGCATTCTTATACTCATAGCTGGAATCCATAAATTCAGATACAGATGAGTTTTAATCTAAATCTGATTGTACTGTTGGTAAGAGCCCGAGCATTGATCTAGGGTGTTACCCACACCAGATGTGAACCTAGGTTCTGATACCACTATATAACGCCCTGATCCCGTAGGTACGGGGACGTTATGGCGACGTACATACGCAGGGCGGAGATACCTTCACGTACATACGTTAAGCCTCAGTACAGGAAATAACTTCCATATATACATGAGTTCTAACATGAAATAAGTACAAGAATACCTGCAGAAAGAGGTTAGTGATCATAACAGATAGGAAAAATAGGGATAAATAAGATAACAGAAACGAATCACAAAGATACCTACGAATGGCCTCGAGGACGAGTCTCCTATGTGAGAATCCAATGGACTATCTGAGAATACGATAACTCGGATCTCCAACCTGGGCACGTAAACTCAGGGTCGTCAGAAAGAGACCTAGTGAGTGGTAAAATGAAGGAGGCAGTAATATGTACTATAATAATACAAGCACGATAATAATATATAATACATGTTTATTTAATAGTGATATCATATAATAGAAATTTAATAATCTGTAGAAATATAACAATGTCATATTTTAATACAATCACCAATTAGCATGTTATCATTGGGTCATGTCTACAGTAGTCCCATGTTTGTATATAATAAACACTGTTGACGTGATGCATGTGAACATGTAGATGAAGTATGCAACCATTCTATAGTGATGTGAGTATACGGGAATAGTGTCTATAGGATTTACAGGAACTAAGAGCATGCAATGCAAGGTATACGTGTACATGAAGAGTGTGTAACCACATGAAGTGTATCAAGTATCAGGTAATGTAGCAAAGTCTACAGGTAGCATGATAGTGGATAAAATATCAGGAATAATAACAGGTACAACTACACAATAGTATACATGTATCAGGCAAGTCATGTTATTTATACAATAACAACAATCAGTACCACCTGATATTTTAATCAATCTCTTCCAGTGTCTCATACCACTGGCAATTCATACTAGAGCCCGCACTCCAGTCGAACCCATCCGGACATGGCATACGGGTACCATTATCCAAACGAGAGAGTGATCAAATAACAAGTGTTCCCGACGTCACTATTGTTTATATCGTTTTATTATGTTAACTGAAAACCCAATAGTCGAGGAGCGCTAGTCAGGTGGGTATATCCCGTGCATACCCGGGACAACGGCCTTAAACTGACCCCTAGCTGCTGCGACCAGGGCTACCCGCTAGGGCAGGAGCAAGAAACAATATAATATAAACGGTAGCCAGCCCTACCACGTCCCCTGCAGTGGGACTAACAATGGATCCAGATATTCACCCGACAAGACCTAGTCAACCGTCAAGTCTTCCCCATCCCAAGTTATGTTCATTATATTTGAGCTACACAGTAGATCAAAAACTAGAACAGTACATGGTACAAGTATCAAGAACTAGAACGTGCATGATATAAGTAATATAATAATAGGACATGAGCTGTGTTGATATCATGATACAAGATAACGGGAAACAATATACAAGAGATGTGGGATTCTAGAGGTGGCCCCCGTGGCTGAAATCCACGTGGCACTTAGTTCCACACATCGCGTATCAATAACACTCATGTCCAGTAACGAGAATATCAATATCAGAACGGGAAATAATCATGTAATAATCATGTAACGAGAATACAGGACGGATTACTCATGTAACAATAATTCATGTTACATAAACAGTGTTCAATATAACGGGAATACAAGAATATCCATGAGTAGTAATATAAGCCATGATCCATGTAACAGGAAGACATAGACGATCAATGCATATAGACCGGTGTGTCTATATAACAATAGTGTAAGAACATGAAGTACTGTGCACAGAGTATCCATGTAGCGATATCTAGTGTAATAGCGTCTCAGTGTATCAGTGGTTCACGAACATGCAGTAATAATGTCATGATTCTCAGTATCTATGTAAGAGTGAGGTATGTACATGAAACATTATGAAATAATGGTATCTAGTGCATTCAGTGCATTAGAATGTCTATGGGACGGTGATACTAACACATGAAATATCAGTGTCGCGTATCCATGGAACAGTGGTCATGAACATGAAATGATAATGTCCTGTGTAGTGTATCAGAGGTTGACATGCAATACTGTGTCGAGTATATCGGTGGGTCTGTAATGGTGACAATGTCATAGTGACAATATACACGTAGCAGTAATGAAGTGACAATGTTCAGTGATGTGATAGATGTAACTAAACCATGTGGAATAGATATAATCATCTATTACATATATTTTATAGACTTCTCTATCATGAAATATATTTTAATTACCATTTATAGTGATTTACCCATATCTACTATTTATTAACTAAAGCAATCACTCAATTTAACAAGAATAAATATAATTTATAAAATGAAAACCCTCACAAACTGGCCATGGGAAGGTTGCTCTCTTTTCCACGATCGCAACGGTTCCAGAATCGTCCAAATCGGAGTCCGGATGCTCCAGATATCGCCCGAATACTAGAATCCATATAAACGGGTTAAATATGTAATAAAAATATCTCAAATATAAATAATAAAAATTAGCAGGGGATTTTCTGTAATATTACCTTTATATGGTTTTGGATGCGGGTTGGGTGGCAAATGGGTCGGGTTTAGATCCAAACCCAAACCCAAAACTTAAGTTATTGGGTTAATGGGTTTATGGGTTGTAAATCCAACCCAATAGGGTTATAGGGTTCGGGTTTACACCCGAACCCAACAACCTACAATAGCAGCAGCGGCAGCGCTCGCTGCCGCTGCTGTGGTGCTGTTTTCGGCCAGCCCAGCTGGCCGGCGGCGATGGAGGGCCTGCCGGCGGCGGGTCTAGCCGCCGGCGACGATCAGAGAGAGAGAGGAGGATACTTGGGAGAAGAAGAAGACGCGGATAAGATGAAAGAGAAGAACTAGAAAAAGAAAAGAAAGAAAAGATGAAGAAGAAGAACAGGGGAAGAAGAAGAAAATAAGAAGAAGAAAAAGAAGAGGAGAGTGGAGGCTGGTTTGGGGGGGCGGTCCACCGGCCGCGTGGCCGCCGGCGTGGGTCAGACCCACGTTGACCTGGAACGATGAGAAGGAGAGAATTACAGTGAGAAAGAGAGAGTGTGTGAATGTTAATTAGAACTAATTAGAGGTAATTAGAGAGGGAGAGAGTTAGAGTGAGAATTAGAGAAAGAAAGGGAGAGATTTAAAGGGGAAAGGGAGAGAGAGGGCGGTGGAAATAGTCGGTGGTTTAAGGCAGTGGATGAAGAAGGCTATAGAAAGAGAGAGAGAAGGGAGAAAGAAATTAAATAAATAATTTAATTAATTAATATTATTTTAATGGGTCAAAAATTGACTAGCTCCGAACAGTGCCCAAAAATTAATGACAATAGAGAATATTATTCTGAGATATAATGTAAAAACAGTTTGAAGAAATTCAATCTGATTTGTAAGTTAAAAATTCTGAAAGATTTCGCCAGTATTGGGCAACACCGATTTGGCCAGACTTTTGATAAATTTAGAAAAATCTCCAAAAATACCCTAACATAGAAAATATGATTCTAAGATACAAGGTGAAAGCAGCTTCGCAAAATTCAACTCCGTTTGTGAAATAAAAATTATAGCTCCGATTATCGGTATCGGTCGACACCGACTACGGAGATTTTCCAAAATAATGCAGAAAAATTCCAAAAAATTCTGAAAAATCTAAAATATTGAAAAATGATATCTGAAACTGAAATTGGCTCAATCTGACTACCAAGAAGGTCAAGTCAATTTTGTACGTCGTATCGAGTACTGAAACTGTGATACGTACAACAGGGATCAGGGGGTTACAAGTAGTGTTGGCCCAAAGGCCCATCACTCTAGTTTTGATGATGATCAACTCATATAGTTATAGTACTAATGATCTTGTGTTTATTTAGTCTCATATTTGTGATCAAGATCTTAGTAGGTGTGTAGCTTCAACAAAGGATTTAAAGTCAAGTTTTGGAGCTAACACGGTTTGATTCAAGAGCCTATGCATCAAGACCACATCAAGTACTCAAGAGGAGTCTAGCTTTTTGGATCAAGTTTGGACCAAGTCAAGAAGATGTGAAGACTTCAAGTGAAGACCTTCAAGATCAAGACTTGAGTCTAGATTTGTTTTATTAAGATTTTGTTTTTAGTTAAAATGTAAAGGATAGAATAGTTGGCGGATTGCTCAAGTATATCATATACACACACACTCTTGATTTAGATGAGTTTTCATAAAATAATTTTTATTTTGAAAAATACAAAAGAGTTTTCTTTTTGAAAAATACCAGTTTGGTTTTGGAATTCAAAGTATACATGTCTTTAACCAAAACCATGTTTAGTGCTTATTGTCAAAAACATAGATATTTCATCATGTATGTGTAGTGGATTATATCCATACAATCTATGCTTTAAAAGTGTTTAAAATATCTTATTTTTGTATTTGGAGAAGTTTTGAAAAAAATCTATTTTGGAAAAATACAGATTTTGTTTTTAACCAAAATTTCTAAGTTACAAAAATAGTTCAATTGTTTGTAACATGTCTTGATTTCACTCAAACATGTTTGATTATCAAAGTATAACATTTAAACTATTTTTGTAGATTTTTCGTGAATTTATGGGATTTTATTTTAAATAAATAACCCAAATTTTAAATCCTGAAAATGGCCTGTCAGGCTCTGGCGGTCGACCGACCGGTCGATCTGAACGGTCAACCGATGTGTACAGGATGGGCCGGTCGACCGCACGGTCGACCGCCAGAGAGTGTCTGCTCTCTGGAAACGGCCCCGGTCGACCGGGAGGTCGACCGGCAGAGAGCCCAGCTCTCTGTATCCTTGCCATGGTCGACCGGCCGGTCGACCGCTGGCACAACAGTCAGATTTCTGACCGGTTGCCGGTCGACCGGGCGGTCAACCGGCAGGTCATCCTGGCTCCCAACGGCTAGTTTTTGGCAGTCCTATAAAATGGAACTTTTTGGGGCTGTTTTAGCTAAGATTTGAGGAGAGTTTTAAGCCTAGTTTTTTCCCATCTATTTCAAAGTTTTCTCCACTTGTTTGAGAGCAAATATTTCCAATCAAAAGGGAAGTTTATCAAGAGTTTTTTCAAAGTGATTTCTTGAGTTTTCCTGCACCATTTCAATCCTAGTTTTCTCACACAACACTTGAGCTATCCATTGCTATATCTAGCTATAGGGATCTTGTTGTGAGAAGATTTTAGGTGATCAAAATATTGTGATCACCAAAGTTTTACTTTGTATTTTGAGGAGGCGGACTTGCGGGTTCGCGATGTTTCGAGTTCGTGTGTGAACTCTTTGTTTGAGATGCGGCCTCGGTGAGCTAGTGGGCTTGCAGTTTGTTCTTACAGGAACGAGTGAAGGGACTAGAGAGTCCAAGGAGTTCAAGTGTGAACTCGCCTTATAGGTGTTGCGGCACCGAGTGATCCGGTGGGATAAGTTTTTACTGGAAATCCTTCAAGTGTTGAAGGCGGGGACGTAGAGCAAGTGTGCTCGAACCTCGAAACAAATCTCCCGTGTTTGCGATTACTCTCTCTCTATCTCCTACTTGTCTTTGGATATTGCATGCTAATATTGTCTTTATCTTTATATGCTTGATATATTGTGTGCTTAATTGTTATATGCTTGGGGATTGTTTGCTAACACTTGTATTCAACCAAGAGAGCCAACGTGGCACCTCAACTCTTATTTAGAGGAATCTTGAGGAGTTATTCCAGAGCCCTTCACGGGGAATCCGGCTATACTCTTGTGTTATACTTGGTGTTTAGTTTAAGAAGTTTTAGTTTGCATTAAATAGTTTTATTTCTGCATTAATTGACCATTAAATTAGCTCATCACCTATTCACCCCTAGGTGATTTCAATTGGTATCAGAGCCAAGTGCTCTTGATTTGGGTCTTACAACCTAGAGTTAAAGATCCTCATTTGTATCTAATCACAATATTTGTTTACACACACATGTATTTCATGTCACCTCCCACCTTTGACATTCTTAACATCCAAACTTGGAAGGTTAAGATGTCTATGTTCCTCAAAGGCCTAGGCATTCATGTTTATCTTGCTACTATTAAAGATTCATATGTTAATAATAGCAAATATATTGAGGCTAACTCAAAAGCCATTCATGCTTTGAAGAGTACCCTAAACAATGATTATTTATGTAGGGTTGCTAACATTGACTCGGCTTTTGTAGTTTGGAACACCATCATCTCCCTTGGCGAAAAAGAACAATACTATGCGGGGAGCGACTCGGATGTTGGAAATAACGCTTCCAACGTGTGCTACATGGTCCAAGGGGATAATCCCCTTGAGGTAAATACCGAATCCGAGATAAAAAAAGATGTTAATATGTCTTATAATGAGCTTGAATCATTTTGTCAACAACTTCTATAAAAATATGACATGCTTAAAAAGGATAATAAGAAAATGAAAAATAAATTTGATTGCATGTTAAAAGAAAAAGATTCTTTACAAGATAAATTGGAATGTTTTCAAAAGAAAATGAAAGTTTGAAAAATGAGAATATTTCCTTGCTTTCTAAATTAAATGATCTTTATGAAGGAAATACTTCTTTGAGAAATAAAATTGTTTGGTGAAAAAAACAAAAAGAAGTTGCTTTGAATGAAAATAACTCTTTAAAAAGAAAAATTGTTGAAAAAGAAAAAGTAAATGTTTGTAAAAAGAATAAGAAAAATGATTCTCATTCTCACCATACTTTACATGCCACTATTAATCAAAATGAGATTAAATTTTTAAAAAATAAAATAGATTGTTTAAGCTCAACTTTGAGCAAATGTGCTTTTAGCCATTCTAGATTGGAGTCTTTGTTTTCAAAGAAACAAGCTCCACATGTTCATGCACATCACCCTCATCATGCATATGCACATTTTGCACGCCATGATCACACTCATACACATATGCATTCTAGAGTGTACAAGTGTATACATTGTGGCCGCAAAGGTTATTTAGCAAAATTTTGTTATGATAAGATAAACACTTTAAATTTTGCTAACAAGAAAGTTTGGGTTCCTTACAATGCAACCCTTATAGACCTAAAAGAAAATGGGTACCAAATTCCCACCTTGTGTATTTGATGTAGGTGCGGGCTCTCACACGACGTGAGAGAGTTGGTGCCTTGATGGTGGATGCACATGGATTTAATGGACACACATTTGATGCACTGCTATCAAGGAAGTTTGGTGGGACAACCACCATGTTTTGGAGACTTAGAGTATAGTTCTTATGGTTTGGTAACTATCTCTAAACTCTTAGTTTAGTTTACATGCTTTTCATTGATGATTTCTTTAGCATGTTCATATTCTTGTGCTTCATGAGGTAAATAACTTGTTTAAATGTAGTTTTTTTATCAAAACTTGTGTTTATACGTGTAAAAGTAGTGAGCAACATTTGATTCATATATGTTTGCATTTTATTGTTCATTTGTACTCACTATATGCACAGGTATAGCCTAGTTTGATGATTCTCTCATTTACACTTGTTTTGCCAATTTTCATGTTTTTACTTCATGTATATGTATTTTGTATTCAAATCTAATAAATATACATGTATGTCTCTTGAGTCTCTTGCCTTCATGCAAATTATATCATAGACTCTTTTTATGTTTGGGATATGTATGCATATTATTAGTTTTGGATAAAAACATACATATACCTAGAAGTTTGTTTTTAAAGATGAAAAATGAGTTTTTATGATTTTCATATTTATTTGAGCTTCATTGATTATCTTCATGAAAAATGCTAATTACATAATTTTTGTGCACTCACGCTTATTTGTTTATTCATGACTTTATTTCATGATTATTTTTGAGCTTTATAGATCTTGAGTGACAACTTTATGTATTTAGTATGTTTCATGATTTGGTTTCTGTTTTTGAAGGATCTTTAACTAGTTTTTTAAAAATTATTTTAACTAGTTATGTATTCTTCATTTGGTAGTGTTTTCACTATACTAAAATATTTTCAAACACCTATTTTTGAAAACCCCTACCAACCCCTTTTAAAGGGTGGACGGATGGGCGAGTATGCCTTGTAAGCCTTATTGAAAATCTTTTATCTTGTGCATAAAAAGGGTGATAATTATGAGTTATATACTTGATTTACATTGTTATTTTAATTGATATCTCAATTGATATTTATTTTGTATATACTCATATTTTGTTTTCTATATATGTATACTTCATTTAAAATAATATCAATTTCTATTGGTATTCTCTTTTCATATATATATATATATATATATATATATATATATATATATATATATATATATATATATATATATATATATATATATATATATGTGATTTGTTTGTGTTTGATTGTCAAGAAATTTACTTGTTTAAAACACAAAGTATGTTTATGCTAAGGTTAATTCAAATCTTAATTTTCAATTGATTTCTCAATTGGTATCTTTTATATAAGCTTATGCATTATCTTCAATTGTTATTTTTTTTACAATTGGTATTTTTATTGATATCAAAATGTACAATATGTTTCAATTGGTATCTATTGATCTATTTATTTCAATTGGCATCCTTGAAAATTTATGTTGATATCAAAATATAAAATACTTTCTTTCATAGGTATCAAGATTACAATTTGTATCAAAATTTCATTGTTATTTCAATTGGTAAGATGGTTCAATTACAATTAAAATTCAAAATTTGTAATGTTTATTTACAATTGGTATCTTAAAATTTGATTTACTAAGATATCTCAAAATTTGTTTTATTGAGAAAATTCAAATTTTTGTTTTGATGTGTATTGCCTATATGCAAGGGGAGCTTAACATCTCTTCTATATATAGATTCTTGTTGAGTGTATCTTATATTGAGGAGCTTGACAACTCTTCTTTATGCGGTACACGTGTGTAGGGGGAGCTTCACATCTCCTCTTATACATTGCATATTATGTGTTATGTGAATTAGGGCTTGTCATCCCTTCTTCATGTAATGCGTATATGTAGGGAAGTTAACTTAGCGTCTTCCTCTTCATGAATGCATATCGCATATATCTTTTATTGATTAATTTGAGTTCACCCCTTTGTTGATTTTTTTTTGTTTCTAACAAAAAGGGGGAGAACATTATTTTGTGTTTACTTTAACCCCTTTGTTGATGATTGACAAAAAGGGGGAGAAGTATTTTAGTATATATGCATGATTAAAGATTTCTTGTTTATGCATATTATTTTTGTTTTGCAAAAAGGAGAAAAGAATTTGATGAGTTTTATGCTTGATTGACATGTTTATCTCCTTATGTTTGCATACATGTTTATGTGCTTTATTGCCATATATTATTTTTTATTGTGATGCATGAGTTAAGGGGAGCTTCTTTGAAGCTTTACTTTAATCCATGCATATATGACTCCATGAATTTTGTCATCATCAAAAAGGGGGAGATTGTTGGCCCAAAGGCCCATCACTCTAGTTTTAATGATGATCAACTCATGTAGTTAGGGTACTAATGATCTTGTGTTTATTTAGTCTCAGATTTGTGATCAAGATCTTAGTAGGTGTGTAGCTTCAACAAAGGATTTAAAGTCAAGTTTTGGAGCTAACACGGTTTGATTCAAGAGCCTATGCATCAAGACCACATCAAGTACTCAAGAGGAGTCTAGCTCTTTGGATCAAGTTTGGACCAAGTCAAGAAGATGTGAAGACTTCAAGTGAAGACCTTCAATATCAAGACTTGAGTCTAGCTTTGTTTTATTAAGATTTTGTTTTTAGTTAAAATGTAAAGGATAGAATAGTTGGTGGATTGCTCAAGTATATCATATACACACACACTCTTGATTTAGATGAGTTTTCATAAAAGAATTTTTATTTTGAAAAATACAAAAGAGTTTTCTTTTTGAAAAATACCGGTTTGATTTTGGAATTCAAAATATACATGTCTTTAACCAAAACCATGTTTAGTGCTTATTGTCAAAAACATAGATATTTCATCATGTATGTGTAGTGGATCATATCCATACACTCTATGCTTTAAAAGTGTTTAAAATATCTTGTTTTTATATTTGGAGAAGTTTTGGAAAAATCTATTTTGGAAAATACAGATTTTGTTTTTAACCAAAATTTCTAAGTTACAAAAATAGTTCAAATTATTTGTAACATGTCTTGATTTCACTCAAACATGTTTGATTATCAAAGTATAACATTGAAACTATTTTGTAGATTTTTCGTGAATTTATGGGATTTTATTTTAAATAAATAACCCAAATTTTAAATCCTGAAAAGGGCCTGCCAGGCTCTGGCGGTCGACCGACCAGTCGACCGGACCAGGAGCCGGTTGATTAGTCTACGATTATGCATTATTATATCGCATTTTCCCACCGATTTTGAATAAATTGCCGGTCTAAACCGTGTTTTGGTCTCTAATCAAGAGTTCAAGGGCAAAGGAGTAATAAGAGCTTAATTAAACCCCTTTTAGGGTAATTAAATCCGAATTTCGTGGAGGCCAAGCAAGGGATCATCTAGAAGATACGTCGAACCTAAACTCTTGTGCACGTCAGACGAATATTCGGGTGAAATTACCATAAATGGAATATACCAAGAAGCTCCTAGAGCCAAGACGGATCCCCGCACCAAAACTAGAGAGATAACTCCCTGGTTTGGCCGCGGAACCGCGGCAAAAGCCGCGGATCCGCGGCCCATGGTGGGGCCACGCGTCGATTTTCGACGCGTGGCCCTGTCTCGTCTTCCAGAGGTTCTTATGCCTATAAAAACCCCTGCATAGGTCCAGAACATGGAGTTTTCATTTTTAGGCTAGGGTTTCTACGTTTTAGTGTAGTGTAGGTAGGTGTTCTTCATTTCATTTCTGTGTGTTTTCTTTTCTTTTTAGATCTTGTAGTAGGGCTGATAGATTCAGAGAGAGATAGAGAGGGATTGATATAATAGATGGTGACAATATATGTAAAGGTGCCTCCTTTCTTCTCCAATGTAATCTCCTCCATCTTCTACATGATGCTTTGCTTACTTCTTTTCTTCTCATAACAATCTAACTACTAACCACTAACCACTAACCATCTAACCACTTACTTGATAATCCACATGAATCTAATAGCCTCTATAAGGCCTTGCTCTTGCAAGAGCCATTGATGGCTCATGATGATGGGTTCTAACATCTAACTTGCTAACTTGCTAACCAAGCTAACTCTCTCCTATTTCATGCTTGCTTCAATAGTTTGATGATCTAATGTTTGTATTAGCTTGCTCTTGATGCAAGTTTGAATGTGATGAACCATCATATTTGCCATGCTTTGTATCGTCTCTTGAAGCCAAGGATTAGTGATGGCCAAGGATCCATGTGAGGCAACTATCACTAAGAGGTTAGCATGGTTAGTGGATCACTTAGTAGTTAGTAGCCATGAGTTTTCTTTTATCTTGCTTTAAAAACTATTTTCAAAGTATCTTTTCATTGTTGTTTTCATCGCTTCTTCGTTTGTCTTTGTTTTCATTTTCTTTACCACAAGCTTCATCTTCTTTTCTATTTTGTTTTCCAAGCCACACTTCTATTTTGTTTTCACATCGACGTTTTCATCGCCTTCTCCATCTACCACATGCTTGATTTTCTTTTCTTTTCTTTTCTTTCCTTTTTCTAATTCTTTTAACAAAGAAGAACTGTTAACATAAAACGTGAATAAAAACTGTTAATGCTTCTATCGCCTCCCGTCCCTGTGGATTCGACCCGTTGAGCCAATACTATAACGGAAGTATCGAGGGCACATTAGCACATACAAGCTTTTACATTGATTTCATAACACACGCGTTTTTGAGTGCAAGTTTCGCCCCGATCAAAATTTTTGGCGCCGTTACCGGGGAACGGGAATGGTTTTGACTTCACGTTTTTGTTAACATTGTCTTCTCTGTTTTGGTGTGCAGGACATTCTTTACAGGATTTTAACATTGCAGAATAAACACTAGCTTTGCATCTCCCTGCTCTGGAAACCAGGGACCCAGCTTTCAAAGAACCGCCGCGCAAACGCGACTTTTGCCGCGAAAACGCGGCCATGCTGTGATAATTGTATATCTTGTTGTGCTGGGATGTGTTCATTGTAATAGCTAGTTGATCTGTTTTATTACTTTCCTGCTTTGATTGCCTACACACTATAATAAACTAAAGAACTAAAATACAATATTTGGACGCTTTTAAAACGGCTTAGACATTTGCATTTAGGCACGTAACAATTCAATTCCAATATACTGTATTTTGTTCTGTTGTTGTGATCTGGATTGAGGTGTACATATGGCATTGCATATAGCATAGGACAAACACGTGGGTGATTTATCGCTTTGTGTTATATTCTTGTCTATATTGCACACTTGCACGAATTGAACTTAAGGGCAAAACCCAAACAAGATAAGGTGGGATTTAATCACCCTTCCTTAGCCCAAAAATCACCTCCCCACTCACACAACCAAGCCCTAATAAAATTTGATAGACGTTGGCCCCTAGGGACATCTCGAACTCATTAAGAGATTGACCGAGGGTGGAACTTGTTTTGAATCTTACTCTTGTGAAATCGGTGTCTAAGGTTGGGGATTAAGAGGTTACGCCTCGAAGATACCGTGGTTTGGCGTAATTAAAGCCCGTTGCTTACGCACGGATACCTCCCACTGTATTTTGCCCCTACCTGGCTGATTAGCTTATGGTTAGATTCAAACAACAACCTCCCCTAGGTAATCGACTAGTTAGGAGTCGTCTAGGTCTAGGTCAACCCTACTATAGGCTTGGTTTTGATTTTGTCTTTTCTTTTTGTTTGTTGTTTGTTCTTTCTTTTTTGTTTGTGATTGTTTGTGAAATAGAATTCAACAATAACAATTCTTTCAATCCGAATATGATCCATATTTCACACCGACCCTATTTGTTTCGGATAATTCCAACCCGGTTTTCACAATATGAACCAACCAAATACACCGGGTTGGCCTTATCCGAATCAGTACAACCCATACCCTCATTCTTTAACTATAATTTTCAAAATAATTTCAACTCGTCACAGAGTCAATGGGGATTCACCTCCCCCGAGTTTAATTTTCAACCTCCTTGTCCTCCATGTCCACCTTGTCCACAATTTACACAATATTCATTCCCCGATTTCGCTTCCTATACTCCTTTTTCTGGACCTCCCATTGAAGAAAAATCTGAGTTAAGAAAGAGTATAGAAGCCAATTTACAACAGGTTGAGCGACTACTTCAGAAAAGGATGGCCTCTCTAATTCCACAATATTTTCAAGAGTCTTACTCAGTTCTACCTTCTTATAATGAACAACCATCTGCCTGGGGAACGAGTAAGGAATTCTTGCGTGAGTCCGAACTACAATCAAATCTGATGGACTCACGATTTCACCACAATTTCCAAAACAAATCATCATCTTTTCAGGCCCAGTCGCAACAAAACGATGAACCAATTAATTATGAAAAGATTCTTGAAATCATGACTCAAGCTCAAATGGCTCGTAATCATGACATAGATATGATGGTCAAAAGTCTTCCTTCTCATCGTTTGACTATTTCTGATGTCACTAAACATTCTATTAGAGCCAAATAATCATGTTGTTTTGGAAATCAAGATTCAATTTAGCACACCCATCTGAACTTGTCTAAACTTCAATTGTTAAAGATCCCATTGACATTTTGGCGAGTTATCCTTTTCCTGAAATTGAACTTGAGCATGAATATGATCCTAAACATCCACTTGATAATTCAATTTCACTTCCTGATTCAATATTGACTGAGGTATTTTTACCTGAATTCAGGCCTTTTCCCGAGTCAGTATTGGATCCAGTGCCAGTCCATTGTGAAATTGAATCACCAATCATTTATGATGATCATATTGAACTTGACCAATTTCATTCTTCTGAAAGTCCCATTGATAAATTGGCAAGTTCTCATTTTTATGGAATTGAACCCAATTAGTAATGCGACTTTGATCCTCAAATTTGTGATCCAGTTCAAATTCCTGAATCAATATTGACTCATGTTTTGTTACCCACTTTGAACAACATTTTAGAGTCAGTTTTGGTTCCCATACCTATCATTCTTGAACTTGAATCACCAATCTTCGAAAGTCACATTCCATTATGGGGGAAATGAATGTGGACTTGAGCTTCAACTCCTTGATTTGGACCCACTTCCTGAACCAATCTCGACTCCTGAACCTCTACTTGATTTAAGTCTTTTTTCTGAGTCGGTATTAGTTCCTGTAATTCCTGAGTCCAAATCAATCATTCCATTTTAGGATAAGGATCTTGATAAATTTGACTCTGAAATTATTTTGAAAATTTGGAAATTGGATGGGGCTAAATTTTTAATAAAAATCATAAATATATACATCTTTCTAGTGGGTTGTATTTTAGAGGTCTCTGGTGGGTTCCTCCGGACTCCACGCAAGTTGGATTGGGCAACATTTCGGGACCAATCAGACCACCACCAGAACCACCACCTTGAGGTGATTTTTCCTTCCCTCTCTATTTGTTTTATGCATACATACATCACGATGCATTGAGGACAATGCATGAGATAAGTGTGGGGGAGGGTTTACTAACATAGAGTTTTTAGATTTTCTTTCTTTTACACTTCTTTTGGGATACTTTTAGAAATCTTCTCTTTTGTATAAGAATTTTCTCTTTCTTTAAAAACTTTTTGAAATAAGAGACAAAGTTTTGATCTATTTTTAAGAAAATTAAGATGATCTTAGAAACTAAGGAAACCTTAATTATGACATCTTAAACCTAGTCAAAATAATAGATCTTGTTTAAAATTATAGGCTAAGTAAGATAAATTGGAGAGATAATTTTATCTTGATTTTTTTGCCTTAGATAGTATGCACTTCACACTTACACAATTTTTGGGATGGAAACAAAGACCTAAAATGCTATAAATAAAAGAAAAAAATCATCACTTATTAAGCTGGATAATTATACCTCAAGAAGTATGATTATTCACGCCTAACGGTGGTCAAAAGAAATAAATAAATCCCCCTTAGTTCTGTGGCCTTGTTTACTCGAGTCCTTAAACCCGAAGGATGTTTTCTCATCTGGTGTCCTAAAACCGTCTGGTCTGGGAGTCATCGATTATAGGCTCGCTACATGGGTGAACTAGAAAGCCTAAGAAAACTAAGGGAAGGAAAAAAAAAAAGAAGAAAAAGAAAAATATATATATATAAATAAATGGCTTGATGGTTAGAGTTGAAATCCCAGAAATCTTCAATATCACAAAGTGCATATTATCTAGGTTTTATGAAAGATAAAATATTCAATCCAATTTTGAATTCTTACCTTAATTGAAGACAAGATCTTGCATAAAGACTAAGTTTAAGGAAGATTAATTTTTGATGGACTTATGACCTTAGATCACTTATATTTTTACAAAAATATTTCATAAACTTGTCTCTCGTTCAAAATGCATTTTCAAAATACTAATATTTATCTTCTTTCTTTATGGATTTTGTGGGTGCAATCCGCTGAAAACCCTCAGGAGACCAAACTCCTCCTCTAGGGTAACCTAGAGGTTTAACGGCTTGTTGCACATGCTCAGTGCAATCGCGTCACCTGCGAAAGTGGTGTAATAACAATTGTACTATAGTTCTTCTTTTCTTGTTTTGCTCGGGACGAGCAAAAGATAAGTGTGGGGGTGTGATTAGTCTACGATTATGCATTATTATATCGCATTTTTCACCGATTTATGAATAAATTGTTGGTCTAAACCGTGTTTTGGTCTCTATTGCAGGTAAATCAAGAGTTCAAGGGAAAAGGAGTAATAAGAGCTTAATTAAACCCCTTTTAGGGTAATTAAATTCGAATTTCGTGGAGGCCAAGCAAGGGATCATCTAGAAGATACGTCGAACCTAGACTCTTGCGCACGTCAGACGAATATTCGGGCGAAATTACCAGAAATGGAATATACCATGAAGCTCCTAGAGCCAAGATGGATCCCCGCACCAAAACCAGGGAGAAAACTCCCTGGTTTGGCTGCGGAACCACGACAAAAGCCGCGGATCCGCGGCCCATTGGTGGGGCCACGCGTCGATTTTCGACGCGTGGCCCCGTCTCGTCTTCCAGAGGCTTTCTATGCCTATAAAAACCCCTGCATAGGTCCAGAACGAGGAGTTTTCATTTTTAGGCTAGGGTTTTTATGTTTTAGTGTAGTGTAGGTAAGTGTTCTTCATTTCATTTCTTGTGTGTTTTCTTTTCTTTTTAGATCTTGTAGTAGGGCTGAGAGATTCAGAGAGAGATAGAGAGGGATTGATGTAATAGATGGTGACAATCTATGTAAAGGTGCATCCTTTCTTCTCCAATGTAATCTCCTCCATCTTTTACATGATGTTTTGCTAACTTCTTTTCTTCTCATGACAATCTAACTACTAACCACTAACCACTAACCATCTAACCGCTTACTTGATAATCCACATGAATCTAATAGCCTCTATAAGGCCTTGCTCTTGCAAGAGCCATTGATGGCTCATGATGATGGGTTCTAACATCTAACTTGCTAACTTGCTAACCAAGCTAACTCTCTCTTATTTCATGCTTGCTTCTAATGGTTTGATGATCTAATGTTTGTATTAGCTTGCTCTTGATGCAAGTTTGAATGTGATGAACCATCATATTTGCCATACTTTGTATCATCTCTTGAAGCCAAGGATTAGTGATGGCCAAGGATCCATGTGAGGCAACTATCACTAAGAGGTTAGCATGGTTAGTGGATCACTTAGTAGTTAGTAGCCATGAGTTTTCTTTTATCTTGCTTTAAAAACTATTTTCAAAGTATCTTTTCATTGTTGTTTTCATCGCTTCTTCGTTTGTCTTTGTTTTCATTTTCTTTACCACAAGCTTCATCTTCTTTTCTATTTTGTTTTCCAAGCCATACTTCTATTTTGTTTTCACATCGACGTTTTCATCGCCTTCTCCACCTACCACATGTTTGGTTTCCTTTTCTTTTCTTTTCTTTCCTTTTTCTAATTCTTTTAACGAAGAAGAACTGTTAACATAAAACGTGAATAAAAATTGTTAATGCTTCTATCGCCTCCCGTCCCTGTGGATTCGACCCGTTGAGCCAATGCTATAACAGAAGTATCGAGGGCACATTAGCACATACGAGCTTTTACATTGATTCATAACACACACGTTTTTGAGTGCTAGTTTCGCCCCGATCACCGGTCGACTGGAACGGTCGTTCGACGTGCACAGACGTGCACAGGATGAGCCGGTCGACCGCCAGAAAGTGTTTGCTCTCTGGAAACGGCCCCGGTCGACCGGGAGGTCGACCGGCAGAGAGCCCAGCTCTCTGTATCCTTGCCACGGTCGACCGGCCGGTCGACCGCTGGCACAACGGTCAGATTTCTGACCGTTGGTCGGTCGACCGGACGGTCGACTGATAGGTCATCCTGGCTCCCAACGGCTAGTTTTTGGCAACCCTATAAAATGGGGCTATTGGGGGCTGTTTTAGCTAAGATTTGAGAAGAGTTTTAAACCTAATTTTTCCCATCTATTTCAGAGTTTTCTTCACTTATTTGAGAGTAAATATTTCCAATCAAAAGAGAAGTTTATCAAGAGTGTTTTCAAAGTTATTTCTTGAGTTTTCCTCCACCATTTCAATCCTAGTTTTCTCACACAACACTTGAGCTATCCATTGCTATATCTACCTATAGGGATCTTTGTTGTGAGAGGATTTTAGGTGATCAAAGTATTGTGATCACCAAAGTTCTGCTTTGTACTTTGAGGAGGCGGACTTGCGGGTGCGCGGTGTTTCAAGTTCATATGTGAACTCTTTGTTTGAGGTGCGGCCTTAGCGAGCTAGTGGGCTTGCTGTGTGTTCTTGCGGGAATGAGTGAAGGGACTAGAGAGTCCAAGGAGTTCAAGTGTGAACTCGCCTTATAAGTGTTGCGGCACAGAGTGATCCGGTGGGATCGGTTTATAGTGAAAATCCTTCAAGTGTTGAAGGCGGGGACGTAGAGCAAGTGTGCTCGAACTTCAAAACAAATCTCCCGTGTTTGCGATTGCTCTATCTCTTACTTGTCTTTGTATCTTGCATGCTAATATTGTCTTTATCTTTATATGCTTGATATATTGTGTGCTTAATTGTTATATGCTTGGGGATTGTTTGCTAACACTTGTATTCAACCAAGAGAGCCAACGCGGCACCTCAACTTTTATTTAGAGGAATCTTAAGGAGTTAGTCCAGAGCCCTTCACGGAGAATCCGGCTACACTCTTATATTATACTTGGTGTTTAGTTTAAGAAGTTTTAGTTTGCATTAAATAGTTTATTTCCGTATTAATTGACCATTAGATTAGCTCATCACCTATTCACCCCCCTCTAGGTGATTTCAAGTAGTTTAATCTCTTCTTTCTTGGCTCACTGATCTCTCCTCTCTAGTTTTAATCTTGATCGATTTCATGAAAAGACCCAATTGAATCACTTGAATGCCTAACTTTAAGCCTTACTTCTTGCAAGTGCTCTTGAAGGTACATGAAGATGGAATTGATTTTGAACTTACTCTTTAGGTTAATCTTTAAAGAACTTGTTTTTATTCTATGCTTGCTTTATTACTTTGATGGTTTAACATTCAAGTCAAAGAATGATTTCAAAACTGAAGTTTGATTTCTAAAAAAAACTATCTTATGTGTTTTACTTGATCTCTCTTAAATACAAGACTAAAACTTTTGCCTATGATCTCATTGAGGCACTTAAACTTTCAAGTGAAAAATGTAGAGTTGAGTAAAGATTAGTGAGTTCGGATCTCTCTTTATTAAATGCAAACAAGCATCACTCTCAAAGTCTTCTTCAAAAATCACTTTTTTCAAAACTTATTCTAATCTTCAATTTTTCATTGAATCACTTCTCTACTCTCCATCTTCTTTTCATTGAAAAACACCAACATCAACACTAAAACTTATCTTTCTCAAAATACTGAAACGCTTCATCGCATCTCTTCTCATGGACATGACCCGTTATTCTTAAACTACACGGTACTTCAATTTTACAATCAATCATGATGAGACTCAATACATAAGATCTTCAATATGGGTTTCATCAATTTGTCTTCTTGTGCTCAAAACCAATTCTAGAATCATTCTTGATCTAAACTTGTTGAATTGCTCTTAATTTCATCAATATCTCCTATTGAAGCTAAACATCTCATACTTGTTTATACTTGAAAAACTTATGTACTTAACACAACTTCAAACTATATTAGTACCAGCAAACTTCATGAGTTTTAGAATCATCAAAATAAAGAGTGATTGAGTGTTTGGGCCAACATTACCCATGTGAAACTTTAGCGTAAACAGGAAGTTTGCAGGCTTAGGGTTTTATTAGTGTATTTCAAGTTTACACCTTATGGATTCAGAATTTTAATTAGTAAGTAGATTTGCATATGCCACTGTAGCACAGTGGTAAAATTGAAATCTCCCAGAGGGACTGAACGGGTGATGCAAATCAAATGTGCAAAAATTTGAACAATTTCAAGACTAAACAGTAAGCAAGAATAATAAACACAAATAAGCAAGTTAAAGTTAAAGCAAGCAAACTCCTCTAATACAAGAAATATTCTCAAAATTTGATCTACTTGATCTAGTCCCCATCTCCAACTCCTGTAAAAATTTCACTATAAACGGTTTGCGAACCCGAAATCACGCTTACAACCAACGATCTCGCAAGATCAACTCGGAGCCACAACTCATACAATAAAGATTCCTGCAAGATCTACTCAGAGTCCAATTCCTACAATAAAGATCCCGGAAGATACTTGGGGCCTCAACTCCTACAACAAAAAATAACAGAACTTGTAGTCACACTTGATTACTAGAAACTCTCACAAACAATAGCCTATAGCTAAGATTACAGAAATGAAAGTACAAGCTTGTATGTGAGAAAAACTAGAGAAATTGAAAGAGAAAAGCTCATGAAATCTCTTTAAACTTTTACTCTCAGAGATTGGAAGAGGAATAGCAAAGAAAACTGTTGTAAATCTTGTTTTGAAAACCTCTGAAAAATCAACTAGCTGTCAAAAAGGGTACAAGACTTTTGATAGGTAACGGTTACAAGCAGCAATATTTTTCAAACTCAGAAATTCATTTTCAAAAGTTATGTACTAGCTATCGAAAGCACTTTCGACCGTGCTAATTTTTCAAAGAGATAACTATCGAAAATGGATCAGTTCTGCAATTAACCTAATTCTCTGAAAAATGCTATCAAAAATGATATTTGAGCTGTCGAGATTGTTTTCTGACAGTTAGAGAAGAACACTTATTGTTTTCTGACAGTTAGAGAAGAACAAAACAGTCAAAAATGAGTTAATTCTTTAGTCAACTGAATTCTCTGTAAAACGCTATAAAAATGTGCATAAAGTTGTCAAAAATGATTCAGCTAAAACTTAAGTTATGCACAATAAGTATCTGTTTTCGAAAATCTTGTCTACGGCTATTGAAAATGACTCAGTTTTCTGATTGATTTCAAAATTTTATTTAAATGAATTTTAACTTATAAATCACATAAAAATAAGTTTCTTTAATATCTTTTAAGTATTAAAATGTATGGAATAAATTCTAAACATATTTCAAATTGTAAAACTTATTTTTGATATTTAATAGTCATTAAAATCAACTTTTTTGCCAAAAATATTTTTTAGAAACAATACTTTAAATCATTTTATAATAGACATATCTGTGTACTTCTAAAAAACCATCAAACCACAAAGTGAAACATGTGTGTGTTTATAACAAGTTTGAACTACCAATTATATAATATAAAGCTTTAACAAACTTCTAACTTACAAACATGAAATCAATTCAAGTTGTATAAAATTTTCTTGTTGAGTTCTTGACTTGAAATTGACTTTTTTAACTTTAATCATCAACTTGAGGATATTCTGATATACATTTGTTGAAGTTGAGCTCTACGATATGATCTTAAATAACCTGTTAACTTTATAAACACTTCATATCATTATTTTTTTAACTACAGGAGTTGTGAATCATCAAAACATTAGAGATTGAACCCTTGGACCAACAAAAACTTGTTTGTATGGGTTAAAAAAAAAAATAAATAATCTGAAGTTCAAATCTCACTTATACCAGATTATGTCTTATATTTCAAAAAGAAAAAAAAATTAGTAAGTTGATTTAGGCTATACCTCAATTGAATACTTCAGTATCTAATCATATCTAAAGCTTCAATCTACCTTAGTCCTGTTCACCAAAAAGAATAATAAAGAAATTTATTTTTATTTTTGGATATCATTGAAAAATGGCTAATTCAGTATACCTTGACCACAAACAAGCAGGAGATGGGATCATCTTTGATATAAGCTCTAGGCATGTCGCGACATTTATCCTCGCATGCTTTATTTCGTTTGGAGGAGCCTGAATAATGCGCTCATAACCAATGAGCGACGGTCGAGTTTCCTATCTGAAGTGCATGGAGCTTACCCAGTATATAATCAACAGAGTGAGACCCCATCACACTCTTATATTCATAGTCCTCTTGCAATGGAGGTTTGGAACAAACACTTCAGCTTTGTAGTTTGATTCAAAATGACGACTCCATAGAATTGGTGGTGATAAAGCTACATGAATGTAGATATTTAAAATGGGAACTGTTGCAGTGTGGTGGATTTGGAAAAGCCCATGCAAGATGATATTTGAGAATATTATCTATCCAGCAATGTCAATTATCTCCAATATTCTTGCTAGTTTTGCACACGCTGAAGATGTTCGAGACAATGCTCCACCACTCTCGACCTCTAGGCGCGGAATGAATGGTCTAGGCCCGCAATTAACAAGTTGAAGCACAATGTGGATGCCGCCATAGGATCCAAACTCGCTTGTACTGTTGTCATTAGTGAAGGTCACCTCAGTCGAGTCAAGCATGTAAAAATTCAGCAAGCTGCCACAAAAGACCTGGAGTACATGGAGACCATATTGCAATTTGAAAATAAGTTACTGAAACTGCATCCCATGTTTCCTTAGTAGTATCTAGAAAATTATAGTTCCTGTTGATTTCAGGAATTTTTGGTAGATGAAGACGGGATTAAGAAATAAAAAATAAAGATCTTTTTTATTTCTTTTTATTCATTTTATTTTTTTGCATCACATTTCTTTTGTTCCTGTTCTTTCTTAGAGGAAGGGTTACTCTGAAAAAAATATAGATAAAGGATTAATTGGTTTTGATATTTATTTCTTTAATTAGTGAATTAGAGCATACTCTAGGTCAGAATCATGGGAAGTACTGTTCGGCTATTTTTACCAACTTAAAGTCCTCATGATGATTCGTTTTATCCAAAGTTTTATGCAAAATATCTTTTTTTGATACCTTACATTATCTCCATTACTGATCTTTTGTGCATCTTAGTGTTCCTAACTGTCACTGATTTTTGATTGATCCCCGGTCCGGTACTACATATAAGATAGTAGTAGAAAGCCCACAAGGTTGATCAGAATCTTAATCTTGGGATAAACAGTTTACACTTCTTGTGTTTATTATTCTTGTACATAGGGAATGAGATTTTACCTTCTTATTGTAAATTTATAAGCAGATTGATTTTAATCATATAACTATCCAATTTAACTCATTGACACTAATGATGAAATAAAAAATAAAATAAAAATATTCATTCAATATATTCAACCTCTTTACTTTATTTCTAGCGAGAAGGAAAATAATCATGTTCCAACGAATCACATGTAGAGATATTGATAACACACATAGAGTTAATAGTATTTCATAACTAATAGATTGAGCAGCAACCCGTCACCACTAGAAAAGAAATATTTATTGTTCGATCAATATCCAGACATAAGAAGTCCAATAGGAGCAACATTTGAAATGGAGATCCATAAAAAAAAAACACATGCTGAGATTGGCTAAAACAAGGCGAGACTCAAAAAGGATTACTAAATAACTTAGTTAAACTAATATGATCGCTATAGACGGTCCCACGCTAAAAAAACAAATATCTCCTCTAGATGGGAGAGGTCCTCTTTAAAAAGTAATTTGGTCCCATCTGCTAGAACTTGAAGAATTCCTAACGGGCTGGTATATTCAAGCCTAATACGTTGTTGTATTGCTGTGGATATTTCTCTTTCTAACAACACAATTATTAGTACCCCCATAGTAATTCCATATATAAGGGTGAAAATAGGAACAAAGATGCATATGAGTCCATAAACTTCTTTTAAAGATTTCGATTTAGAAAAAAAATTGATAGCTTGTACTTCGACATCGTATCAATTATCAATTCAACGATCAACTTCTCCCATAATGACATCTATTGTAACGCCCCGCCCCACCGGGTATGAAAACGCTACTGCAACATATATACGCAGAGTAAAATACCCATACTAATATTCGCTAAGCATATCAGTACAGTCAGGAATCAGAGTACGAAAGCATAGTGGTAACATATATTCCAACATTACAGTCCAAGTACATTGTTATCACAAAATTTGTTCCAATATTATAGAAATATTACATCACCATGAGATACAAAATATGATTTATAAGAGATTTACAATAGATAATACTGGAAGATACTTGTAGGCTGTCTAAAAATTACTAAAAGACAAGTCATCAAAAAGCAGAGCCCTGAACTCCAGACGCAGCGCCAAGGCGCGAGGGTCGAAACCCGCGTCTAAGCATCACTGCAGCACTAAGGCGCGAGGGTCGAAACCCGCGTCTCAGCATTACTGCAGCACCAAGACGTGAGGGTCGAAACCCGCGTCTCAGCATCACTGCGGCACCAAGGCGCGAGGGTCGAAACCCGCGTCTTAGTTATAACTGCCCTTGTTATGGGGTCAATCACTCCCCCACATAATAAGGAAGTTAACCCCCCATTATGGAGTGTTTTTAGGGGGCACGTTCGCCTCTGATACCTCTATAAATAGCCCCACTTGCTATTGAGCAGGGGTCGGTCAGTCGGTTGATTAAAGACTTTTGGAAGAGGAACATGGCTCGTGAGCTATAAAAACTCCGAGACTTCCACCAAAAAGAAAGAGAGTCTAGCTCTTCAAACAACTTTCTACGTACAAGTTAATCTGCGCTTCTAATCTCTTTGAGATTCCTGGTCAACCAGAGCTGTGTCACTCCATTGACCATCCAAAGAGAAGATCCCCAAGAGTTCTTGACGTTCACCCGGTCAACGAAAAACAAGATTCAATTTCCACCGCCATCTGAAGAACCCAGCATTAAACAAAGGGGAGATTCAAGTCTCAACATCTTCCCTCTCTTGTAATCGGAGTGTAAATCCATTGTAATCTTTCATTTGATTCAAGGAGATTTTACAAGGAACCTTCTCCCGTCAAACAAGAGATGGCGTGTGGCGCCCCGATCCCGGTGGGTACGGAGACGTCACTGCGATGTACATACGCAGGGCGATGGAACCATCCCGTATGTACGCTAAGCATCAATACAACATAATACAAGGATCAGAGTGCGGAAATACGTGATATTATACATTCCAATACCAAAACAGTACAAGTACTTAGTTATCACGAATTGTGACATAATATTACATCACCAGGTACTACAAAAGTAGGACTGTACAGAAATACAAAAGATAAACTCACGAGCTGGAAGAGTGAGAATCTCGTGAGCGGAAAAGACTAGACGGAACTACTGCTGATCTGCCTGCTCCTCGAGGTAGGCCTGATCCTCAGCTGATGGGTCCACCTCAGTCCAACCTGACAAATCTGAACATACAAATCCAGGGTTGTTAGTGGGCAACCCAGCGAGTGCATAAAGAAGCCAAGTGGCAAATATAAATAAAAGTAAGTGCATCATGCCAAGTATAATGTACCAAGATAAATAAACATGGAATAATCACAATAAATAGCGAATCATGAAATAAAGCATGTGTAGCAGGTCATGTAATCAAGTTAGCAAGCATGGGGTAACTAAATGGTAAGTAACAGAAGTCATGTAGCCATAAGTCAATTATCAAGTTATTATTATTAAGACTCGTTCAATTTGTATGTTTCGGTATATGACCGGTGCCATATACCTCTGCATACAAATCAAGCGAGACAAGTTATTGGAAATTGATGGGGAACGACGAACCATGTTTAGAATGGGTCCCGTGCATGCCCGGGACAACGGTCCAGGAGTATCCGGTACTGAGCCGGAACGTACCGCTAGGTACCGGGACTTACTATATGCCCGAAGGTCTTAATATACGCCCGAACAGGAATAGAGTGTCACCGTTCCCCACAGGATATACCTAGGGGATTATAGCACACCCGGACAGGCAGGCAAGGGGGTAGGGGTGCCAGTACACCCCTCGGAAGCGCCTGGTGGCCTACCAGGTCGAATCCTACAGGAAGTTGTACAACATATTTATGGCCACCATAAACACAGAAGCTATATCGATACCCATCAATTTCCCCCATCCCGGTGTAAGTTGTTTAAATATAACAGAGTCCCAAATAATGATGTTCGCGGTGGTATTCACAAATGTACAATATCCATGGTTATCCTATTACGGGGGTCAACAGGAGAATAATATCAGGAGTAATGTCAGGAGCCACCCTACTTCAGGGTTCAAGTATATAGGAGTACAGGAGTTCAGGAGTACCAAATCTGGCAATAATAATATAATAATCATGTCATGTCCCCGTAAAAGTGATAGTCATGGATATGTCATATAATACAGGTATCAGGGGTAGTAATGTCCGGTCAAGGGTCAAGATGTCAAGTCCAGGTATTTGTACCACATGAAAGCATATCATATACCATGTGTCAGATGCATGTGTCAAGTATGTCATATCAAGAGTGTTGGGTCCATATATCGAGTGCCGGTGTAAATACCAAGTGCCAGAGTCATGAATAACATATCAGTGTAACATGCCAAATGTCAGAGTCAGATGTCACGGGTCAAGTGTAGCATGGCAAATATCGGTGTCAACTATAGCATGGTAAATACCGGTGTCAAATGTAGCATAGCAAATACCGGTGTCAAATATAGCATGGTAATTATCAGAATCAAATATGGCAATTATCGGAATATAGCATGGCGATTATCGAAATTAAATATAGCAATTATCGGAATTAAATGTAGCAATTATCGGAATTAAATATAGCATGGCAATTGTTGGAATTAATATAACAATTATCGGATTTAAATATAGCATGGAAATTATTAGAATTAAATATAGCATGGTAATTATCGAAATTAAATATAACAATTATCTGAATTAAATATAGCATGACAATTATTGCACTAATATTATCATAGCAAGTATTAGGCATTTTAAAATATCCACATGTCAATATCATGTTACAAATATAAAGGTAATTATTTTAATTTGGTAATAAGCACTCGCCTGAAACCGAGGCGAAATACCGGTTTAAAGTCCAGAAAATCGGCTACCCGCACGAGAATCCACTAGCCTGAAATTGTATATATTAAAATATATATTTATAAATATTTATAAAAATATTAGAGAGAATGAGAGAGGAGAGAGAAGATTGTAGGAAAAAGAGAGAAAATATGGTGTATTTTGGAATTTGTTTGGAATTAAAAGGAGGAGGGTATTGATGTAAATATGGGGAAGTAGTTTGAGGGAATGGTGGAGGGTATTTTTGGAAAGGAGAGATAAGTGTTTTACATTAGGGAAGAAAGAGAATGAAATGAAAAGATTTAAGGAAAGAAAAGAAGAAAGAAAGAAAGAAAAGAAAAGAGAAGAAGGAGGAGGGGGGGTCGGCTCCCACTGCCGGCGGTGGCCGGCCGGCGCGGCGGCGGCGGCGGCGGCAGCGACGACAAGCAGGGCGCGCGCGGGGCCTTGGGGGGAGAGGGTTGTGACTTTGTTGATGTTGTTGTTGGTGGTGGTGGTGGTGGAGGTGGTGACGGTGGTGATGATGGTTGTGGTGGTTGTGGTGATGATTGGAAGTTGTGGGGAGTTAGAGAATGAGGAGGAGATGTTGTTGGGTTGATTAGAATGGAGAATTTGGTAGTGGTGATGAGGAATTTTGAAGAAGATGAAGGTGGAGGTTAATGGGTTTTTGTTGAAATTGGAGGTGGTGGTGGGGTTTTTGGGGTTGTTGGAGGTGGAGGAGTGGAGAGGAGGTGTGGAGGAGGAGATGGCCGGCCCTAGGGACGGCCAGTGGTGACGGTGATGATGGTGGAGGCGGCGGCCGAGGTGGGTGCGGGAGTTGTGTTGTGAAGAAGATGAAGATGAGTTTCTTTCCTTTTTGGATTTCTTTGATTTCCCTCCAATTGAATGAGTATGAGGGTGATTTAATAGATGATGAAGGAGATATTTGATGGCTTAGGGGATGGTGATAGGGGATGCGCAGCCATGGCTGTCGGGCGGCGACAACGGGCGAGGATTAAGCCGTTAATCGTGGGGAGAATTCAATGATAATAAAAGAAAATAAAATAAAAGATAGAAAATTGAAAAAAGATAAAAAAAGGAAATAAAATATTTAAAAATTTTTATTACTATCTATTTTATTTGTTAAAATTTCTGGTAGCATAAAGTAGTAGAGTAGAGGAGGGAAAAGCCAGAAAGGAAATCGCCAGTAAAAATATTATTATTTAAATGAGGCAAAAATTTGACTGTTTCAGAAACGCACTGAAAAATTCTCAAAAATAACAAATATTATTCTAAGATACATGGTGAAATCTGATTTGATAAATTCGATATACTTTTCAAATTAAAAATCCTGGAATCTTCCGGCGATACCGGTCGACACCAGAATCGGTCAAATTTTGATAAATTTAGAAAAATCTCAAAAAATGTATTTAAATAGAAAATGAAATTCTAAGAAATAATGTGAAAGCTGTTTCTGAAAATTCAAACCTATTTGAAAACTAAAAATCCGGGAATCGGTTAGCGATGCCGACCGACACCGGTTTGGAGATTTTGCAGAAAAATTTCAGAAAATTTTAGAAAATCATGAAAAATCTAAAATATTAGAAAAAAATCTCTGAAACTAAAATCGGTCAAATCGGACTACCAGAAAGTCAAATCGGGCTACTGGCTGGTATCGGGTTCCTGGTCCAGGTCAGGGCTTACTCTCGGTCTGAGAATCCAGATCCGATACCTAAAAGTATAAGTAATAACAACTCAAAAACACATACAGGAAGAAAATTAAGCAATATGGTCGAAAAAATTTTGGGACTCGTATCTGGGTACGTATCCCGGGTGCGGGGTGCTACATGGCGACTCCGCTGGGGACTACTTTCTCTACTGACGAGCAAGTGGTGGCGCAAGGTGATGTCCTCTACATGGGGAAAACGGTCGAATCACTCGTTGTGGAATTTGACCAAGCGAAGTATGAGAGTTCCTCTCTTCCGGCTCCAAGAGCCCGAAGGCCCGGGCCTACCGCAGGGTCTCTACGGGGATTTTCCCCGAAGTCTGCTCTGAGATCCTTTCAGATGCGACTGCTGTGAAGGATGTCGTGGCTAATCGCATCATGTGTAACGCTCGCGTCAATGTCTCTCAGGAGACCCGCACGGTCAACCTTCCTGATGTCCAGCCAGTCTATCCTCTTCCTCAGCACCAGATCGCCGGGGGTTCCCTTCAACACCTGCGACATAACTGAAACGCTGAACGGCGACAGAGAAGGCGTGCGCATCATCTACAAGTTGGAACAACTGATTGTCCAACAGAGATAGGACGCGAAGTTCAGACCAGCGTCTCTTCTGTACCATATCCGACACGTGAAGTCTACGTTTGGCAGTCTAAACGTGAGGTTTACCAAGCTGGCTCTTCTGAAGCACCACTTCCCAAACGCCAACGCGAAGCTCCTGCACCTTGTCAAAGATAAGAGGCACGCGCCTCTTGGCACGGGGCCCAGCAGCCTTGCGTTTCTCAAGCGTCTCTGTCCAGACGCAATAATCAGCAACACGAGAGCTGCGTCTCTTATCAGCAGAGACGCCAGACTCGCGTTTCGAAGCCACGACGCAAGAACTGCGTTCATGAGCCTCGTGTCTCTGAGCCTTGCGACCCAGCTGCGCGAAGCAAGGATGCCTCCCACCCTCAATATTGCGAGGCTAATCTCTTCGATCCCCCTCCCACGGATCTAAGGGATTATTTGACAAGGAAGAGAAGTGCTAATCGAATCGCTTCGTCATGTTGCTGCGAACGGCTTATCACAATGCTCTCTGAGTGCCGTTGCAGTTCAGGTGCAAACCAGCAGTCTCTAGTTAGACAACTGACTCTGATTCCCCGATCAGCTAAAAGAAATCGTTTCCACGGGAGGAGGATTTTCTCTGACGCTGAATACCTTGAGCTCACTGCAAACATGATGAGCAGGAGTAGGGGAAAGCAACCTGCGGTCAACTCCGATGATGAGTCTGACACAGAACCGGAAGGAGTGTACCGACACACTCGCACCCGGACTGGGGCAATCCCCCCGATTGACTACAATGCCCTAGCTCGAGGCGTTGAGATAAATGACTCGCATTCCGCTATTGCAGAGTCACAGGCTTCAAACTCTTCTATAGAGAAGCAGGCCTTTATATATGGAGCCCATCAACCTGGCCTAAAACTTACGAATCAACTCCAAAGGTTGGGATATTATTGGCCTAAGATGATCGCTGACGCCATCACCTATGCCAAAAGATGTCACGCCTGCCAAGTGCATGGTGATTTCATCCACCAAGCACCAGGGTACCTTCACTCTACGACTTCTACTTGGCCATTTGAGATGTAGGGGATGGATGTAGTTGGTCCTATCAGCCCACCATCATCAAAAGGACATCGGTTTATTTTAGCCATAACCGATTACTTCTCCAAATGGGCTGAGGCCATTCCTCTGAAGGAGGTAAAGTCATCTGATGTGATCAAGTTCATTAAACATCACGTCATTTACCGTTTTGGTGTACCTCGGCAAATCGTCCATGACAATGGACCCCAGTTCATCAGTCAAGCTTTCCAGAGGTTCTGCACTAAGTACAGAATCCAGAGTGTGTCCTCGACCGTCTATTACCCTACCGCTAATGGTCTCGCAGAAGCCTTCAACAAGACCATTGGCAAGCTTCTCAAGAAATTCGTCTCGAAAAGTCAGCGTGACTGGGACAACAAGCTAGGTGAATGCTTATGGCCTATCGAACAACTGTTCGAACCCCAACTAAAGCCACGCCATTTTCTTTGGTATATGGGTGTGAAGCCGTGCTTCCACTAGAAATTCAAATCCCATCTCTACGTGTTGCCTTGACAACGGAGATGACAAGTGAGGAGAAGTATTGACAGCGACTTAAAGAATTGAAGGCCTTAGATGATAAACGTCTGCAGGCCCAATAACAAATCGAGCTCTACCAAGCCCGGATTACCAGAGCCTTCAACAAGAAAGTTAAGGTGCAAACTTTCAAGAAAGGTGACCTTGTCTTAGCCGTCAGAAGACCTATGGTGATGACACATAAGACAAAAGGAAAATTCCAGCCTAAATGGGAAGGACCATTTGTAGTAGAGTCAGTCTACTCAAATGGAGCATATCGCCTCATAACTTCAAATGACGATACACTCATGATGCCGATCAAAGGCAGGTTCCTGAAGAAGTACTACTCTTAATAGTACTTTTCCTCTGATCAAGTTAAAATTACACCTCTGATCAAAGCTCCAGATCCAAGAAAAATTTCTTTCCTTTATTAGGTCACATCACGGTAGATCGGTGACAAGCTAATCGGGCACTAACTGTACCATGATGCATGATGTAAATATTGATAAAGAAACGAAAGGCGAAACTTGGGTTTTAATATCGCTTTCTTCAGTAACGTCCGACGCCTCCGACGGCTAAGGACAGAGGAAAATGTTAGCTTCTAAGCCCAATATAAGTTTTCGACAACTCACTATGCTGAGGGGAATAGCATGGCTAGCCCAACTCAAACGGTAGTTAGTAAAGGCACCTCAAATCTGTTGATAGCTGAGGGTTTGCTAAAATTCCTAAGTGGGCTAGTTCCACTCTTTCCTCCAAAATCCCTTACCAATTCTAATACACCAAATGGTAGGTCTACAAAATACAATCATTGCTACGTTAACACTACAATACTCCCTATCGAGTACAAACCTTACTTGTCAACCCTATATAGAGTAGAAAGCCTTCAAATTTGTCTGGTTAACACTACACCTCTGACACTTTTAAAATTCCACTTGTCATTCTCATCAGTAGAATGGCAGGTCCTCAAATTGCTCCCATCACGAGTCAATTTCTGTCAAGTTAACACCACACCTCTGACAAATTACTGTTAAGTTCACATTACACTTCTAACAGTAATCAAGTTGCTGCTAAGTTCAATATTAAACCTCTGACAGTCATTCTCCCTCAGACTTCCGTATCGAAGCTGAACCAAGAACGATGCTAAGTTTAACACTACACCTCTAGCGCACAGGTCATTGCTAAGTTCAACAATACACTTATGGCCATGACTTTCCCTCGGACTTCCTTGTCGAAGTCGAGATGACCAATGCCAAGTTTAAAATTACATCTCTAGCATTACCCTCACTGCTAAGTTAAACATTACACCTGTGACAGTCACACTTTCAGTTTTCCCCAAATAAAGCTGAAATACTTTTGAGTTAAGTTAATATCACACCTCTGACTCACACCCTTGTCAAGTTAACATCACACTTCTGATAGGATTTAATTCATTCCGTTAAGTTAATATCACACCTCCAACGGTAAAGATTCTCCTAGATTCCCCGCGAGTCTAGTCTCACTTGTTATTCTTGTCAACAGAATAATAAGTCCACTTCAAAATATTGTTAGGATAATATTACACAGTTAATAGTGTTTTCACTAAATCCCCAGCTGGGTCTTAGTCAAGTTAATTCCAAACCTCTGATAAAAACTCATCCTCCCTGGGGTTATAAAATCCACTTGTCATTCTCATTTATAGATTGGCAGGTCCACAAGAATTATCTTACTTCTGTCAAGTTAATATCACACCTCTGACAGCATTGTTGAATTTCTTGAAACGAGATTTTTCTACAAACTTTGACTCGTTAAGATTATTATCATATTTTAGCAAGCCAAAGATCCTTTACCTCTATTCGTCCGACTTTCAATGCAAAAAAGGAATTCAAGACAATAGAAGGAGACAAAAAAAGTGTCGCTTTTATTTATGTCCAGACATATGAAAGTGATACAAGACGCTCTCTTATATAATAAGATTGAGTGTTACAATAAAGGAGTATAAAGAAGTCCCTCTCTCTCAGTAAGAGGTTGCACTCACTCCTTGAAGCATGCTCACCACTCCAAGTACAAGATGTTTGGAAGGATGCTAAAGAAGGGTTGTGGTGACGATCGGAAGCTGATTACATCATCACGCATGACGTACACATCGAAGGAGCCCATCGCTGACCAAGAACAATGGTATTTCTTGAGGTCGAAATGCAGCAGAACCTTCTGATTCCACCTGACCAACTGATGTAGGCCATGATCCTTCGTTGATGAACATCTCTACCACCAGAAAGTCATCTAATGAATATGGACTTTTCGTCGATGTCACTTCTAGGATAAGATTGGTGAAGGGAGAATTCGAGACCTTACAGGTGACGTCCTGATTCATGCTAAACCTGCACAAAAAATACGAAATTTCAGAACTTTTAATAAAAATGTGCAAGTGCTCAATTCTTACCGTTATAGCAAGTGGCTATGCGGGTCGTGATCCACAAGGAGGGTTTTGCGATAGAAGCGTTTACGTTTCTTTATTGAAATCTTTATGAAAACCAAACGAGAGTTCTTCTCTGTTTTTAAGTTTAAAAAAAATGGAAAAGAATTATGTTAAAGTTAGAAGAAAATGAGAGATGAAGAAGGTGAAAAAAATCAGAAACGGCGAAAGCGACTATGTACAAATGATTATTTACAAGGAAGTGAAAAGGAGTGGTGTTGGTGATTTAATTTACAGAAATGAAAGAAAAGAAAGAAGAGGAAGAAATACTTACCTAATTTGAGTGATGACTTACCTGGAAACCTTTGCATGTTCTACCTTTGTTTAGGAGGCGTTCAACGCATAGATCATAAGCCCGAGCTCAGTCCCCGTTCGCATTATATCATCAAGTCTCGCACAAGCATGAAGTGATACGTCTTGAGGAGGAGAACGTCTTCATGAACTATCGTTGGCACTCACATAATATCGTTATACTTGTGCTTTGGAATTCACTTGTAAACTCAACAAAAACAAACTAGGTAAAGTAGAAGAGGAAGACGAAAACAAAAGAAAATGAAAGTAAAGAAGAACATAAAAATGTTACCTTTTATTGCTTGAAACGATGGAAGAAAGGAGGAGGGTACATCGGTGTCACTCTCAACATAAGCCTCTCTCTCTTACTTACATGAATCTTCTTCTTACCTAAGCTTACATTCAAATTACAATTACAAGAAAAGAAAAACCTAAACTACAAGAAATGAAAACTAGGCTAAATCCTATCTCTGCATGGTCGTCCATTTTCAGCACAAAGATTGGCCTTTTATAGGCCAAAAACCCAGTGTGCAGGATCCCGAGGAGATCGGGGGAGCAAACGTGCCCCCTAACTCCCCAACCTTGTCGCGGAAACGCGGCTTTTGCCGCGTTTCCGCGGCCTGGGTGTGGCCAGATGGCCATACCCTGTTTGTGGGCCTTTTTGGTGTTTCCTTCTGACTTTATCCTTTGTTGGATTTTCAGTTTGAGTCCGGAGTGTGACGAAATGGCCTTGAATTCTTACCTTTAACTGATTGATTCTGAGAGGATTCTTCTCAACCGGTTTTCAACCTCTTGATTTTGCCCTGATTTACTGATTGCGAATTAACTCTGATTTAATTCAGAATTTTGGTGGGCTTTGGGCTCATTTCTCTTCATCTCCTTAAAGAATGGGCCTGCAAATAAATTAAGCAATTAATTATGACAATGCAAAGTTTTATTCCAGAATAAGTATGAAAATATGATATTAAATATGCAACATTAGCGACCAATCACACCCCCATACCTATCTTTTGCTCGTCCTCGAGCAAAACAACTAAACTATACTAAGGATTATTAGACCACTTTCACAGGTCACGCGATTACACTGAGCATGTGCAACAAGCCGTTAAACCTCTAGGTTTCCCCTAGAGGAGAGTTTTGTCTCATGAGGGTTTCAGCGGATTACACCCACAAAATCCATAAAGAAAGAGAAACAAAGAGTTAGTATTTTCGAAAAGCATTTTGAAAGAGAAAAATATTTGAAATATAATTGTAAGATTTAAGCAATCTATAAGTTATAGGAAAACTGAATTTTTCATTCCTAAACTTAGTCTCTATTCAAAAATTTGTTATCAATCAAAGTAAGGAGTCAAATTGTACATCTCATATAGTCTATTACTTTACCCTAAATCATATGCACCTTGTGACTGTGAAACTTTTGACTAAGGGTTCATTAACTCTAACTCTTATGCCTTATATATATATATATATATATATATATATATATATATATATATATATATATATATGTTTTTTTCTTTCTTTTTTTTTGGTGGTATTATTCCTTAGTTTTATTAGGCTTTCTAATCTGCCCATGTAACGAGCCTTTAATCGATGACTCCCAAACCAAACGGTCTTAGGGTACCGGGTGAGAAAACACCCCAAGGACTTAAGGGTTCGAGCAAACAAGCCACAAAACTAAGGATTTTATTATATGAACCCTTTTAGGCGTGAATACTTATGCTTTATTAGGCACAAATACCCAGCTTAGTCAGAGGATTTTTATATATATTTTCCTTTTCAAACTTATCTAATCATTTCGCATAAATACTAAGGCTTGCTTAGGCCAAAGCACCTAGCTAATCAATAATTAGACTTATTTTTTTCTTTTTTTTATAAGGCATAAGAATCTTTGTTTTTGAACCCTAAGTGTGTAAGTGTATGAAGTGTGCATATTTCATCAAGGTAAAGATCAATACTAAATTACTTTGACAAATTATCTTCCTAACCCTAAAAATCAAACAGATAATCTTATTTTGACGAAGTATAGGAAATCCTAATTTAGATTTTCCTATTCCTTAAAATTAACTTAATTTCTTACAAAAAAATATGTCAAAGTATTGTTTCCATTTTCAAAAAGTTTTTAAAAGTAAAGAAAATGTTAATTATTTTTTTTAAACAAAAAGAAAAGTTATGTTAGACCCTCCTCCACACCTATCTCATGCATTGTCCTCAATGTATGAATTAATGCATAGATGCATGAAAAAGAAGAAAGGGAAGGAGAATGTTACCTTAAGGTGGTGGTTCCGGTGGTGGTCTGATTGGTCCACGAAATGCGGCCCAATCAACTTTTCTTTGGGTTCGGAGGAACCACCAGAAGTTTCTCTAATATAACCCATTAGAATGAAATATCCATAAAGGATTTTTATGAAAAATTTAACCCATCTAATTTCAAATTCCATAACTAATTTCGGAGTCAAATTTGTCAACCACCTCGTCCCAGAAAGGAGTATGAAATGATAGAATGATTGACTTGGACTCAGGAAGTACATGAACTAACACCGACTCAGGAAGATGACTTAAGTCAAGTAAAGGTTCAGGGGTCGAAATAGGTTCAGAAATTGGGTCCAAGTCAAGAAGCTGAAACTCAAGTCCACATGTATTTTCTAACAATGAGATGTGACTTAATGTTGGTGATTCAAGTTCAAGAATGATAGGTGGGGGAATCAAAACTGACTCTAAAATATTACTCAAATCTGGTAACAAAACAGGAGTCAGTATTGATTCGAAAATTTAAACTGGATCACAGATTTGAAAATCTAGGTCACACTTCTCATTGAGTTCAATATCAAAAAATTGAGAACTTGCCAATTTGTCAATAGGATTTTCAAAATTGTATAATTGGTCAAGTTCAATATGATCCTCAGGGTGATTCAATTTCATGATGAATTGGCACAGGATCCAATGTTGACTCAGGAAAAAGGTGAAAATCAGGTGAAGATACCGGAGTCATTATTGAATCAGGAAGTAAAATTGAATCACTAAGTTGAGATTCATGATCATATTCATTTTCAAGTTCGATTTCAGGAAAAGGATAACTTGCCAAACTGTTAATATTCTTTTCAAAATTTGGAGTTGGGTAACTTTAAATGATTGTTTTGAAATGGAATCTTGATTTCCAAAACAACCTGACTCTTCGGCTCTAACAGAATGGTTAGTGACATCAGAACTGGTCCAACGGTGAGAACGTAGAGATTCGACCATCATATCTATGTCACGATTACGAGTGTTTTGAGCCTGAGTCATGGCTTCAAGCATCTTTTCATAGTTGATAGGTTCATTGTTTTGATGAAAAGATGAAGAACTGTCTTGAAAGTGGTAGTGAAATTGCGAGTCCATCAGATTTTGGGATTTGTGGTTGGACTCACGCATACTCATTTCCAAAATTGATAGTTTTCTATTTTGGACTGGTGGAACTGAGTAAGAATCTTGAAAACATTGTGGACTAGGTGGAGAAGGAGGACAAATTGGTTGAAAATTAGACTTGGGGGAGGTGAATCCCCAATGACTCTATGAAGAGTTGAAATCATTATGGAAATTATAGTTATTAGGTTGGGGATATGGGTCATATTGATTCGGATAAGACCAATCTGGCACACTAGGTTGGTCAAAGTTATGATATGCCGGGTTGGTAATATCCGAAAATGAAGTCGGTGTGTAATATGGATTATTATTGAAGTTGAAAAAATTATTATTATAAGCCATATCACACAATAGAATACAAACAAAAAGAAAGAAAAAAACAAACAAATAAGCAAACAGAAGAAAGAAAAATTCTAAACTAAGTTAGGGTAGACCTATGACCTAGATGACTCCTAACTGATTAGATTGTCCACAGGAGGTCTAATGCAGACTCTGACCACAAGCTAATCAGCCAGGTCAGGGAAAGGTTGGTGGGAGGTTTTCCGTCAAAGACGTTCCTTAATTAAATAACCACCAACCTTCGGGCTTTCGGCCCTTAATCCCTTTCCTAGACACTGATTTGGCAGGAGTCAAATTCCAACACCTTTTCCCCTTAGGATAATCTCCTAATTGAGTCCGAGATGTCCTTAGGGCCAACGTCTACTCATTTTTAGTTAGGCTTGGGTTAGTGAGTGCTTGAAATCTGATTTTTGGGCCAAGAAAGGGTGATTAAATCCCCACCTTATCTTGTTATGGGTTAGTGCCCTTAAGATAAGTTTGTGCAAGTGTACAAGATAAATAAGATTCACTCAAAGCGATATAAATCAACCAAGAAGTGAGTCCTATGCTAAATGTAATGCTTACGTACTTGCTCCAGCACTCTTCAACAGTAAAAATAAATGAATTGAAAAGACACATGCCTAAAATGCAAACGTCTAATCAAGTTTTTTATCTTTTCAACAAATGTTTTACTGTTGATTATTAGCAGGCTTATGTGATGGCATATAAGAAAAAGTAAAGTTGCAGAAAACTACAATTTGCAAAGCAAGCAGCCCTGCAAAAATAACGTTAGTAGTCCACTCCTTTTTGTCGCGGATCCGCGACTTTGGCTGCGAAAACGTGGCAAAGCAGAGGACACATAGTCTCTGCTTTCTAGAGCAGAGGCCCAAGGCCACTTATATGTTACTGCAACTTTAATTTTCTGCTTTGCTTGCCCTTAACCTGCAACAGAGAAGAAAATTAGTTTTAGTTCTAAAAAATTTTCAAAAAAAAATCAGATTTCAATAAAAACGTTACCCTCCCCTGCAACGGCGCCAAAATTTGATTGATGCTAAACCTGCACACAAATACGAAATTTCAGAACTTTTATAAAAATGTGCAAGTGCTCAATTCTTACCGCTATAGCAAGTGGTTATGCGGGTCGTGATCCACAAGGAGGGTTTTGCGATAGAAGCGTTTACGTTTCTTTATTGAAATCTTTATGAAAACTAAACGAGAGTTCTTCTCTATTTTTAAGTTAAATAAAATGGAAAAGAATTATGTTAAAGTTAGAAGAAAATGAGAGATGAAGAAGGTGAAAAAAATCAAAAAACGGCAAAAGCGACTATGTACAAATGATTATTTACAAGGAAGTGAAAAGGAGTGGTGTTGGTGATTTAATTTACAGAAATGAAAGAAAAGAAAGAAGAGGAAGAAATACTTACCTAATTTGAGTGATGACTTACCTGGAAACCTTTGCATGTTCTACCTTTGTTTAGGAGGCGTTCAATGCATAGATCATAAGCCCGAGCTCAGTCCCCGTTCGCATTATATCATCAAGTCTCGCACAAGCATGAAGTGATACGTCTTGAGGAGGAGAACGTCTTCATGAACTATCGTTGGCACTCACATAACATCGTTATACTTGTGCTTTGAATTTCACTTGTAAACTCAACAAAAACAAACTAAGTAAAGTAGAAGAGGAAGACGAAAACAAAAGAAAATGAAAGTAAAGAAGAACATAAAAATGTTACCTTTTATTGCTTGAAACGATGGAAGAAAGGAGGAGGGTACATCGGTGTCACTCTCAACATAAGCCTCTCTCTCTTACTTACATGAATCTTCTTCTTACCTAAGCTTACATTCAAATTACAATTACAAGAAAAGAAAAACCTAAACTACAAGAAATGAAAACTAGGCTAAATCCTATCTCTGCATGGTCGTCCATTTTCAGCACAAAGACTGGCCTTTTATAGGCCAAAAACCCAGTGTGCAGGATCCCGGGGAGATCGGGGGAGCAAACGCTCCCCTAACTCCCAACTTGCCGCGGAAATGCGGCTTTTGCCGCGTTTCCACGGCCAGGGTGTGGCCAGATGGCCACACCCTGTTGGTGGGTCTTTTTGGTGTTTCCTTCTGACTTTATCCTTTGTTGGATTTTCAGTTTGAGTCCCAGAGTGTGACGAAATGGCCTTGGATTCTTGGCTTTAACCGATCGATTCTGAGAGGATTCTTCTCAACCGGTTTTCAACCTCTTGATTTTGCCCTGATTTACTGATTGCGAATTAACTCTGATTTAATTCAAAATTTTGGTGGGCTTTGGGCTCATTTCTCTTCATCTCCTTAAAGAATGGGCCTGCAAATAAATTAAGCAATTAATTAAGACAATGCAAAGTTTTATTCTAGAATAAGTATGGAAATATGATATTAAATATGCAACATTAACGACCAATCACGTCCTATTTCCAGTGACCTGTAAGGGGACCATACCCACCACCATATCCACCGCCATACCCACTGTGACCGTGGCGAACCCGGAGGCATGACTGGTGCATCGTGTCCAATGAGGTCTCGGCGGATGTCAAATCCTCGTCTCCCGTCAACAAGAGCCGTGACTTCTCCTCCAATGGTCGACCATCGAACAAGTTCGCTGGCCGATATATTCTCCCAAGGGCCCAGCGAATATGTGAAAGGATGATTGAGGCTACCTGCGAGAAGTAAAAAAAAAACTAGAAGGTCAGAATGCTGAAATGGAAGAACTGAAAGGCAGACGCAACTATAGCTATGGACTTCAGACGCAGGATGACCCACACAGAAAGTCAAAATTCTGTTGCGACAGAAACAGACGCGATCAAAATTGTGAACTTCGAATACACACAGATTTGAATGCAGTCTAGTTTTAGACCCGCGTCTAAAATATAAGACACGAAGAGAATCAAACGCGAAAATTGCCACGTCCTTGTTTGATAAACAGGGGTTGCTACATTCAAGTCTGAAGCCTTCGGCCTGAATTAAAATTCTTCGAAGAGAATCAGACGCGAAAATTGCCACATCCTTGTTTAGTATACAAGGGTTGATCCATTCAAGTCTGAAGCCTTCGGCCTGAGTTAAAATTCTTCTAAGTTAACAGCCTCAAACGCAAGCTCTGTATGTAAAGCTCGCGGTCCAGGTGCAAAGTCCATTACACTCGCGTATAGGGGATTTTGAGTCAGAGTTCAGACTCAATCAACTTGCACTTCATCAGGAAGTCAAAAAGGCGCAACTTCCAAATAATGGGCGCACCAGTCAGACTTCAAGAGAAGGTCAAGAAGATGAATCTCTTCAAGGGACAGTAAAACTGAAACTCAGTTGGGCTGAATATTCATGGCGGACAAGTAATTCCTACCCGCAGAATAACCCTTTAAAGGTTGAACTTTCTGCATCAAGGCGCGGATATAAAAAGTACTCAGAGAGACGCTTTTTGATCTTGAAATCACTTGACAGTGATAATCTTCTGGAAAGATTAAAAGAAAGCACGAAAGCTTTGGGTCGTCGTTGTCCATGGGGCAAATCCCATTGAAGGAAGAAGATGAAGTCCCTCAAAGCGCCTGCTCTCGAGGGGAAAACAGTCTAAGCAATGGACTGTTAAGGGGGTAAGGCCTATCTATAGGCAACCCATAAGGCCTGTAATTAATGGCGCAATAATCAGAGCCATCGGCCTTAATTCCCGCACGAACGTCAAAGCCAATAAAGAACCGACGCGTATGTTGCCGTTTCGGATACGTTAAGGGCACAAATCCCCAGTCGTCAACGCCGACTTGGCATTTAAAGGTATTAACGCCAAAGCCTAATGAAGGCCTGACGCGTGGGTCGCCGCTTCGGGAAACATCGGAGGACACAAATCCCCAATCGTCAACGCCGATTTGACATTTAAAGATCCAACAAGATCTTTTGCATGCAACGCTTGGGAGGTTGCATCAAACGCAGACCCAAAGGTCACGTCCTGAAACCCGCGTCCCTTTGTGAACTCGAAGCAGCGTTCTTCTCATTCCTGTTAAGAGATCCGTGACCACGTCTCTTGAAGTGGTTCAGAGCCGCATCCCCTTGGCAAATGGGGCCCATTTAGAGGTTGCGTCCTGAGTCTGCATCAACTTGAAAGCTGCGTTCTGAAGCTTGCGTCCTCAACAGACAAGGCCTATGTCATTCACGGGGAGCTTGGAACTGCGTCTCCATTGCGAGACGACAGTTGTGTTCTTATCATAAACTCAATATAACTTGAGTTTGCGCCTTGTCAAGGGTCCAGAGACG